>JABUQX010000124.1:0-5000 GCA_015478945.1 Trachelipus rathkii
TTCAGAACCTGATTAACTGTAACCACCCTTTAAATTTAACGGAGAAAATAATAACAAAACGATTCAACAAACTCTATAAAAAACAGGACAATACGAATAATATCTCTGAAAGCATTAAATTTTATTTTAAAACTTCAAATGCAAAAGACTTTGATAAAGAGGAAAAATGCCTACGCGGCATTATTAACACTCACATTAAATCTACAAGCAACCAAAATCACAGTTAAAACTATACCACAAAACAAGAAACTTTCTTCCTGCTTCTCTACTAAGGATACCTTTCAGTTAATCACCATGTCGTGTACCAATTCGCATGTCCCGAGTCTGACTGTACGTCGACGTATATTGGTTAAACGACTAGTAGATTAACAGATAGGGCATACCAGCATCGCTTTAAACCTAGTGAAATATACGAACATTTATTCAGTGAACATAACAAAACAATTATACCTGATATCTCAGCAGTCATTCAAAATTTTGCAACTCCTCATGCGAAGCTCAAAAACCTAAAATAGGCTGATTCATATTATATTTAATTTAAGCCAGACATTACATTAAGTTTAACGTATTGTCACTTAAATTAAATATAATATGAAATGCAAAAAATTTAAAATCTAATTTGTAATTTTAATTTTGTAAATCTTGTATTATAATTCATTCAAATGTTAGAATCGAAACTCTGAAGATGTCCGAAGTTTACGGACGAAACCGGTCAGAAACTAATAAATTTAAATATGCCTCTTATTTTCTTTGTAAACTATTTTCTAGACTAGTATTAAGAAAATTAAATGAAAATCAGAAAAAAATATTTAGAGAATTAGAAGTTAAAAGTAAAACTTATATAAAAACAAAAGCTGACATAGAATTTCTAAATTATTGTAAAGATAATCAGCTTCTTCCAAACTTTCTAAAGATAAGATTGTATAATAGAAATTTACAAGATAATAATATTACAAAAAACTTTCAACTAAAACTGCTTGATAATGAAATACTCCAGCAAAAGTTAAAAAGCAGCAAGCTTCAAAAAGAAACAGGACTAACCCTATTAATTTTTAGGAGATCATTGAATAATTTTTACTTTTATTCTTCAATCATCTTTCTTTACCGTGAACTTCGCGATTTAAATAATGATATCAAATTTAGACACATCTCCAAATTACAGCGCCTATACAATAGCGAATTCATACTAAAAGAAGATAAATCTTTCATTTATAACTTATCTGATTACGAACTCAATCATAATGAAAATAACTTGCTCAACAAAGGCCTAAACTTTGGATTAAAAACTAACTGTAGCAAAATTGACAAATATATTGAAGTGGAGAAACTTTACAATGATATTTTACACAAAAAACAGGAACTTAAAACTATCTCTGTGGAAAATGAAGACCATCTTAAAACTAAACTGAAAACTTTTTCCTTTTCGTTTCTTAAAGACAAAAATTACAAAAATCTTTCTAATGAAGACCATGAGGCTATATCAACCCTCAAACAGAATCCAAGCATAGTAATCAAAAGACCAGACAAAGGAGGAGGAGTGGTGATTATGAATAAAACCAGTTATGAACTAAAACTTAAAAACATCTTGAATGACGTTAACAAATTTACCATAGCTCCACCAAACATTAATAATATCACTAAAAATAAAATAAATAAAATAGCACATGAAATTAAGAACAAAAATATCTCTAACAAAATTAAAAGAACTGGTCATTACAATGAAGGATATATATATGGACTACCCAAAATACACAAAGATGAAAAAGACCCACCCCTGCGTCCCGTAATATCAATGTGTGGTACTGTCACTCATGACATTGCTCAATATCTCAATACCTTAATACGTCCTTACTTAGATAGCACGTTTATTGTCAAATCTCTAATAATGAAACCTTATGTAAACTATCTCACTTAAAACTTAGCAACTCAGAAACGCTTGCTTCTCTGGATGTTGAATCATTATTTACGAATGTCCCCGTTGTAGAAACCATAGATATTATAATTAAACATGTTTATCATTCTAATAATCCACCTCCTCATGACATTTCCGAAAACCATATGAGGAACCTACTATTAATATGTTGTACTGAAACCCCTTTCAAATTTCAAGATAGTTTCTACCTGCAAAAGGATTGTTGCCATGGGTTCACCTCTGGGCCCTACATTCGCTGACTTTTACATGGCGGAGCTAGAAAATGGAATTTTGAGGGAAAACAATACATTCAACCCAGTCTTTTATGTAAGATATGTTGACGACACCCTTACTATATTTAGGAATCGTACAGACATTTATCAGTTTATCAACCGCTTGCAAAGCCCTTTCTTGCCTCAAATTTTACATCTGAACTCTCTAAATAATTTATTAACTTTTTGGATATTAAAATCAAATTAATGATGATGGACTTTTTCATGTCAAACCCACTGATAATGGTCTGTATTTGAACTATGGATCCTATTCACCGACTATTTACAAAGTCAATTGTTAAAACACTCATATATAGAGCTTATAAATTGTGCTCGATTGGGAATCATTTGATGTTGAAGTTCAAAGAATTAAACAGAACCTGATCAACTGTAACCACCTAAATTTAACGGAGAAAATAATAAACAAAACGATCAACAAACTCTATAAAAACAGGACAATACGAATAATATCTCTCTTAAAGCATTAAATTTTATTTTTAAACTTCAAATGCAAAAGACTTTGTACCAGAGGAAAAATGCTCGCGCGCATTATTAAACTCACTTAAATTACAGCAACACAATCACAGTTAAAACTATACCACAAAAACAAGAAAACTTTCCTCTGCTTCTCTACTAAGGATACCCTTTCAGTTAATCACCATGTCCGTGTAGCCAATTCACATGTCCCGAGTTGACTGTATGTCGACGTATATTGGTTACACGACTTATAGATTAACAGATAGGGCATACAGCACCGTTTAAACTAGTAAAATATACGAAATTTATCACGAACATAACAAACAACTATACCTGGATATCTCACAAGTCATTCAGAAATCTTTTGCCTCTCAATGCAAGCTTAAAAATAAAAATAGCTGAGGCTTACTACATTAAACATTTAAAACCAGACATTAAGCATAAGTTTACGTATTGTAGTTTTAAATAAATATAATATGAAATGCAAAAATTTAAAAAAGATTTGGGTAATTTTAATTTTGTAAATCTTGTATTATAATTCATTCAAATGTTAGAATCGAAACTCTGAAGATGTTCGAAGTTTACGGACGAAACCGGTCCGAACTAATAAATTTAAATATGCCTCTTATATTTTCTTTGTAAACTATTTTCTAGACTAGTATTAAGAAAATTAAATGAAAAATCAGAAAATATTTTAGAGAATTGAAGTTAAAGAGAAGTAATTTATATTTAGTTAATAATTACAAGAATCAAAATAATGTTAAATTAAAAATAATAATAATAATAATAAATAATAATATAATATAATAGGGACATAATAAGATGTAATAATAATAACATAACAATCATAATAATTAATAAGCAACAACAACAACAACAACAACACAACAACAACAACAACATCAACAACAAAAAACAACACAACAAACAACAACAACACACAACAACAACAACCAACACAACAACAACACAACACAACACAACAACAACAACACTAACATAACATAATAAAATATATATTGAAATTATTGAACTTAATAATAAGTTTTCGGGAAAATAATAATAATAATTTTATAATAATAATAATTTTTATAAAAATTCTTATAATAATATCTTTTGCTCTTAAATTTAATAATTCGATATAAATATGATATAATAATAATATAATAATAATATAATAATATAATATAATAATAAATAATGAATATAATATAATATAATAATAATTTAATAATAATTATATAATAATAATAATAATATATAAATATAACAATAATAATTATTATATTATATTATTCCATTATAATTCTATTATTATTATTATATTAATATTTGGTTAATATTATGATTAATATTGTTATTTTATTAATATATTAATTATTAATTATTTTATTATTATTATTATTAATATAATATTAATAATAATTATTATAAATATAATAATAATAATAATAATAATTATAATAATAATAATAATAATAATAATAATAATAATAATAATAATAATAATAATAATAATAATAATAATAATAATAATAATAATAATATAATAATAACTAATAAATATATAATAATATAATAATAATAATAATAATATTCAAGAAGAAGAAGAAGAAGAAGAAGAAGAAGAAGAAGAAGAAGAAGAAGAAGAAGAAGAAGAAGAAGAAGAAGAAGAAGAAGAAGAAGAAGAAGAAGAAGAAGAAGAAGAAGAAGAAGAAGATGAATTGGTTTTGAAAGACTTGAAATAACTTATGAAGGTGACTAAAGCTTACCTTCCTACAGCTTCAATGAAGAATCCTTAGATATATCTTATGAGTAAGGCCGTCCTCTGAGCTCTAATCAACTATGGATGATATATGTTTATTTAGGAAAACAAAATATAGATATGCTTTTAGCGAATAGTAAATAGCGTATGTATTGATGTCCTGAAATTGTGACTTACATGGACGAATAATTGTTAACATTATCCTGATAAGTAAGATTATCTTATGAGATTTATCGGTCTGAAGATTGTCTTGTCTCATATCTGTTTTAGGCTGGTATTAATCAAATGTGAGGTATCTGCGAAACAAAGATTGTTTGTTAAGCAAATGAAAGAAATTAAAGAGGGTAATTAATGATATATATATATATATTTCACAGGAAGAGATAGAGAGTGAGGGGGCGAATATCGTTTTAAACAGATGATCGATTTTGTCTGTATCACATAAAATGAAATTATTATGACTATAATGACAAGAGTTTTATATATAAATTATATATATATATATATAGTATATATATAATATATATATATATATATAATATATATATATATTATACTATATATATATATATAT
>JABUQX010000124.1:12500-15000 GCA_015478945.1 Trachelipus rathkii
ACTTTCCAGAGTCGTCAAGTATCAGTTGTCTATCATCCAATTTAAATTAATTTCGTTGTTATATAAATATTTATTTTGTACTTAAATAGAAATCATTTTGAAGATTCTTAGCTCATTAATACTTAATAGCTATTTTTTCATTTTTAATACGAAAAAAGGTGATTTTTATGACTTATTGGTTTTATTTTCTAGTGAAACGCGATTTTCTTATTTAATTTTTATTCACTCGTTCAAAAAGTCAAAAACCCACACCAGCTCCTCAAGGTATCCACATCAAGCTTTCTAGTCAAACTTCAGTTCTTCAACCTCTTGGAGTTGGAAACTTGAAGTTGGAAGAACCTGAAGAGTGAAGGTCCTTTTTCCATTTCTACCAATTTTTCTTCTGTACATACGTTTGCTTCATATTTATAAATTATAAGCCTCTCTCGTCACCTCTCTCTCTCTCTCTCTCTCTCTCTCTCTCTTCTCTCTATCTCTCTCTCTCTCTCTCTCTCTCTCTCTCTTCTTCTCTCTCTCTCTGTTATATATATTATATATATATATATATATATATATATATATATATCTAAATTATATATATATATATATATATATATTATATAATATATATTAATAATATATATATATATATATATAATATTTATAATATATTATATATATATATATATATTATTAATTATTAATATATATATATATTTATATCTATATTATATATATAATATATATATTATATATATATATATTATATAATTGGACAGTTACTTAACGGCCCACGGAAACGGGAGACGCGGCATAAGTTTATATATATATATTATATATATATATATATATATATATATATATATATATATATATATATATATATATTATATATATATATATATATATAGTTAGGTTAGTATTAAACCGTAATACTGTAAAAACTCAGAGTTGCTCATTGTTTAAGAATGCAAATAAATCTGTTAACATCATTTCTGCCGTTGTAAAATAAAAAACATCGTACATCCCTAAAACTTTGTTATTTATTTATTTTTTATTTTATGTTTCTGTTTTAATTTATTTTGTACTTTTCATAACTGAAATTTTGCCTTGATTCAAAATGTATTCATTCTTAGTGTTGCTATCGTTGTTTTTTTATACTATGTGCGTCCGCCTAATTGGAGAGAATATATATATATTATAATAATTATATATATTTATATATATATATATATATATTAGTTATATATATATATATATTTATATATAATATATATATATATATTATATATATATATTACTATATATATTATATATATATATATATATCTATTATATTGGATTATAATATATCAAATTATAATCGGATTATAAAATAAAATATCGATATATCGAATATCGATATTTTTCTGGCGATAATATCGAAGGCGATATGATATTTTTTTAAATATCGATATATCGATTTTTCGATATTTTTTAGATATCGGGCATCCCTACTCAGCAGGATAAAATAAATATTTTGACTATAGATAGAAGGAGTTCAGAGTCGATGCCGGAACAGCATTTTTTTTATAATACTGGGACGAAACCGGAGCCGGAGCTGGAGCCGGAGCCGGAGCCGGAGCCGGAGCCGGAGCCGGCCGGAGCCGGAGCCAAAGCCTGATTTTTGAAAATGATGAAACTGGAGTAGGAAAATAATTTTCCATTCCGCAACCTGGTATAGACTTTGTTGTTCCGCCTGAAGCCTTTATCTCTTTCCTTTGCTTACCCAATGAAGTTTGAAGTACTTTGTCTATTTTCTTGTCTACAACAATTTTTATTTAATTTATTTAATATTCTTTTATCACTTTATTAACAATGACGATGTTCATGTTGCTCTTTGTTCTAATTATATTCATCAAAGGTTTATAATTTCATTCTTGTTTCAACCACTTTTTTTAATCAATCATCCAAAAAACAATCGTTACTACAGTTATCGTTAATATTAACAAAATCTTTCATAATAAAAGTTCAATCCGTTTCTTTTTCCAATGTATACTACAGTAGCTGGTTCTCATTTCTACACAAACGCTTACTCTTTGCTTTACTTCTTTCAAAAACATGTTCATCTCCCCGTAAAAATAAAAGAAAATAGAAACATTCGATTTTCCTACACATCTTTTGTTCTCCTCTTTAGTTTTTTAGTTCTACACATCTTTAGTTCTACACATCTTTTGCTCTCTTCATTAGTTTTCTCAGTCATCTAATTCTTTACATTAAGTTCTATCTCCCTTGACGAATACTTTTCCAAAACTTATCTTCAGTATTCTTATTATTTCCCAACAATTTCCTTACTAGCTTAATTTTGAAAAATATCAGTATTAGATATTGTAATGCAGCCATTTGACACATTCAGAGATTTCTGAATTTCTTTCACAGTTTTCTATATTCCACTTTATATTTGAGTTTGGCTTTGGCCTACCATACATGAAAATTTGCTTCAATGATTTTAGCCATTTTTACTTATTTCGGAACATTATTC
>JABUQX010000124.1:17500-20000 GCA_015478945.1 Trachelipus rathkii
TATATATATATATATATATAAAACGTACGAAAATATAACGTAATAAAAATGCAAGAGATGGACAAAAAAAATCTAAGTCGTTGTTGGATTGTGAACAAATAGTGTTCGCAGAAGAAAAACTGTTTCTGAAATTGTGTCTTGAATAAACTGTGGAAGAGAATAATTAATTAATGTATTGATCATTCAAACAAAGAAGATTACGAAAAACTGTATAAACAAATTGGGCGAGTAAACTGGTCTTACGCAGGCAGAAACATAACAAAACGCTAGCAATGGGCACTAATATTTACCATTTGAAGTTTGAACAATGAAATAGAAAAATAATTACGGACAAATGAATACATGTTGGAAACATTTATGTTTGAAAAGAAAATTTTGGCCAGATGTTGACTGAGTAACGAGTTCCAATTCTATATATATATATATATATATATATATATATATATTATATATATATATATATATATATATATATATATATATATATATATATATATATATATATATATATATATATATATATAGTATATGATTCTATAAAATATATTTATAAAATATCTATATATATATATATATATATTATATATATATTATAGTTTAACAAAATTAAGTTTATTTGAGGAGGAGCAAAATATCCAAATTAGTTCTTTTTACCAATTTTTAATAACAAAGCATAATTTCAAATTTATCAATGATAGCATAGTTAGTATCTGCAGTATCTAGTGGAGTATTGATATGTCTAATATAAGAAGAATGGATATTCGTCACAGTCGGAACATAAAGACTTTATTTCTTCGCATAGTTCTAAGGCGACAGGACTCAACCTGATCCTTTACTTTTATGCCTCGCAAGAACTCCTGGACTAACATCGGAATCTTATTGGCTAGAGTCAAGATCTTCTGAAGAGCTCTGGAGAACGAGTGTTATTTGAGGCCGAATGGAAGACGATGCTAGTTCCACTGAAAGGGTGAAACCCTACTTGAGTGTATAACTCAAGGACTAGCATCGGAAACCATTGCGCCGAGAAATGTTTTTCTAGAGTGTTCTAGGATCAGAGTTTCTGGGCCAGAAGGAAGAAAATGCTAGGTTCCAACTGATAGGGCGAAAGCCCTACATGGGAGATGGAAATAATATATATATGTAATATATATATATATATATATATATATTATACTATATATATATATATATTATATATTATTATTATATATACTTATAATAATATATATATATATATTATATAATAATATATATATATAATATATATATATATATATATAAATATATATAATATATAAATATATATAATATATATATATATATATATATATATATACTAATATATATATAGTATATATATAATATATATATATATATTATATATATACTATATATATATTTTTATAATATAGTATATAATCTTACTCTTTATAATCAACTCCCAGGAAGGGCTTTCGCCCTGTCAGTTGAACCAGCGTCTTCTCCTTCTGGCCCGAAACTCTTAACCTTAGAACACTCTAGAAAACCATTTCTCGGCGTCAATGGTTTCTAATGTCAGTCCTCGAGTTAAACACTCTCAGGTAGGGTTTTGGCCCTTTCAGTAGAACTAGCATCTTCTTCCATTAGGCCTCAAAACTCGTTCTCCCAGAGTTCTCCAGATGATTGTGCTTCTAGGCGCATAAGAATCCAACGCTGGTCCAAGAGTAATATAAGCAGAAGGAAAGGACCGGGTTGCTAGCCCTGTCGCCCTATAACCATGCAAAGAAATTCTTCATATGTTCTGACCGCGACGAAACATCCAATCTTCTTTGAACACAAATCATTTCCACGGACTTTTCACTAATTCTATCCTATATCCAAATTTATAAATCCAAGCCATATTTAATTTTCATTATTATCAAAAACAACAGATTAAAAAATTTTCTAGCTTTTCAAATATTTTTTTTTTTTTTTTTTTTTTTTTTTTTTTTTAAAACTCCATCATCTATTATATTAACGGGAAGACATATATAAAAATTTTGTTGCTCCTCTTCTTGAAATGTTTATAAAATATTAATTTTGTTTTAGTGCATTAATAATTTTGATTTTAATTTCGAAATGTTCAAATAATTTGAAATATTTAACACAGTAGAAAGTGTATTTACTGAAAATTTGATTAAATTTTACTCTTCCTGCATTCAATCTTTCTTCTAATCGCGGGCTTAAACTATTTTGAGCTTTAAGAATAGCTCTTCCAATCTCTTTTCTGGTTCTTCTCATTTCTTCTTTCCCAGCTGTTTCCAGTGCGTCCGACTTCAACGACGGTCAGAACGTATATATATATATATATATATATATATATATATTTATATTTATATATATATATATATATATATATATAATATATATATATATATATATATATATATATATATATATATATATTAATTATATATATATATATAATAATATCATATATATATATATATATTATATAAACTACTATATAATATATATATAT
>JABUQX010000124.1:30000-32500 GCA_015478945.1 Trachelipus rathkii
GAAACATTAATTGCCTTACATTATTGCTCATATTCTCCTTCTCAGCACACCTGACGACCAATTGTTTCCAAACTACCCTAAACATTCTTTAACATTTATTTCATTACCCCGTCGTCTTTCTTGAATGGATCACATCATACCTAGAAAGGAAACCCTTCTCTAACAAAAAATTACAGACCAATAGCTATCACAAATACAATTAGTTAAATATTTGAAAAAATAATTTTCAATCAACTAACCGAATTACTTTCGATCAAACAATATTCTCAGCGACTCACAGTTTGGATTTGGAAAAGGACGCTCAACTTCTGATGCACTCATTTGTTTAACCGAAAAACTTTACAAAAATATAGAAAATAAAGACTCCTCCCTGCTATTATTACTAGATTTCACAAAAGCTCTTGACATGATTGATCATGACATACTATTAAGTAAAATGAACAAAATGGGTATTGAGGGGACAAACTTACAATGGTTTAAAAGCTACTTAAAGGAGAGATCTCAATACGTAAAACTAAGTGAAACACATTCACTCACACTTCAAACATCAACTAGGATACTCCAGAGCTCAATTCTTGGACTGTTTCTATTTAATCTTTATATTAACAATTTATTCTACTCACATTACGCCTTTTCAGTCTCTCTTTTCTCTGTCGTATTATCTCTCTCTCTCTCTCTCCTCTCTCTCTCTCTCTCTCTCTCTCTCTCTCTCTCTCTCTCTCTCTCTCTCTCTCTCTCTCTCTCTCTCTCTCTCTCTCTCTCTCCTCTCTCTCTCTCTTCTCTCTCTCTCTCTCTCTGCTCTCTCTCTCTCTCTTCTCTCTCTCTCTCCTTCTCTCTCTCCTCTCTCTCTCTCTCTTGTAATCGCAGTAAGACGTTAACAAAAATAATAAGGATAGATGCTAAAAAGCTATCTCTGAATTTAAATAAAACATCTTATATGATTTTTAACAACAAATCAGTTGACAATATCTGTATCAAAGTTAATGAAGTGGAGCTACACAGTCCTACAAATGCTAAAATACTCTGAATAATAATCGATGAAAAACTTGACATTTACAAGATCATCGTTAACAGCTTAGTTAGCAGACTGGGCTAGATACATGTATGTGCTAAAAAAATTAAAAAATATTGTATCCACTCCATGTTCAAAAGATATACTATGCATTGATACTTGCTGTTCTTCCTATCTACGGAACAAGTAATTTAGTAAGCCTATCCTGTATTGGTAATTCAAAAGCGCTTTTTTGCCTCGTTGCACTGCAAGAGACTTTTGCAAGCAATTCACAACCCTTGTTCAAAAACCTAAAGAATTATAGTTTAATGGACTTACTCATATATCACTTACTAAAGAAATACATAAAATTATCCATAATAATGGCTTTGCGACTTCTTGTTAGCTAATTTTGCTTAACCATGAAGCAAGGCGCGTGGCAAATCGAACTAATTTAAGAAATAATAAACGCTCCATTCTATCGACTAAAAAAATCCACACAATGCGTCATTTTCAAAGCAGCTAAACTTTACAACTCAATGCAACAAGACATTAAAATCGAAACCTCTGTTGTTCTTTTTGCTAGAAAAATAAACTTTTTATCTAATAAATATTATAAATAACGACTCGGCGATTTTACTTTTGTAAAATTCTAGCCATTTTATTAACATCAAACTGGCTACCATCATAGTACCCGTTATTATAACAAGTCAGGATCATGCTAATGATTATAACTATCTTCAGCCTTTTAATTGTAATAATTCCTATACTTAACATCCGTTACTAAATAGCAACTGCTAATAATTTTTATAATAATTTTAGATAATAGTCCGTTTTAGGATAATCCTATCAGATATCGATATTTTAGAAAAGATAATCGATTTTATAATATTGCCATCTAGGAGAGTTGGCATTTCGTTTGAATTACAGAATGTGTTTGAATGCATGCAATCGATATTAAAAAAAAAATAAAAAGAACAAAATTCCTAATTTATGCACACAATATACATAAAATAAAATTTTTTTTTACTAGATTGTTATATATATATATATATATATATATATAAAAATATATATATATATATATATATATATATATATATATATATATATATATATATATATATATATATATATATATATATATATATATATATATGACTAATCAATCCATAGGGTAAATTCCAGCAGGCTGGTGTACAATGCATAACAGACCGCCGCTTCTAATGAGCCGCTGCGCGCGAGCTTTGCCCTAAAAGAACTGTACGGCACCGCTCGCGCGCAGCGCGCATTAGAAGCGAGCGCTTCAGCGAGCGGTCTGCCATGCATATACGCCAGCCTGCTGTGCATTTACCCTATGGTATTTGATTAGTTAAAAAAAAAAATAATAAAAAATATAACGTAATTATTAAAAAAAATTTCTTTAAGTAAAATTTATGCAAATGTAGCACAATTAAAATTTTAGAATGTTATCTTAATTTTAATAAATTTTATTTTAAATAACACATT
>JABUQX010000125.1:5000-7500 GCA_015478945.1 Trachelipus rathkii
TTTTATGGGTGGAGATGAGATTGAAGATTTGAGTATTTAAGGAGTTTATTTGTGCTGTCAGGCTGGGGTACATGTTTGTTGTTGTCGAATGATGTTTCTTTGTTTTATTAAGTTACAGATTTCAGGAGTTAGAGAGGGGTTGTAGTGTTTTCTGTGGCCTTTTGGTATGTAAAGGTTTGATGTTTTTTGGATTGCTTTGGTGAGGTTATATATGACTTTATGTAGGGAGTGGAATTTGCTGTTTGTTGGTACAGGAAGGTGGGTTTCGATGTGCTGGGTGAAATTCTGCAAGTTTGCTTTCTTGTAATTTTTGAAAGTTAAATTTATTTTGTGGTTTGACTATTTTTGTTGTTTGATAGGTAATTATTATTTGGACGTATTCTGACGGGAGATCAATTTCTGTATTTCATGTGGTGTTGGTAAAGAGCGATGGAGAGGAGAAAGTAATGTCAGGGGATGTCTTGAATTTGGTTTGTTTGGGGACGGGTATTCGAGTAGGGATTTTTTGCAATTTAATATCGTTTAAATGAATCAAGCTCGTTGAAAAATGTGGATACCCTGTTTGTCAGAAAATATTCTCTGTCCATACAGGGGCATCACCTCTCAGAAAATATTCCCTGTCTGTAAAGTTGTTTTTATTGGACTGATAGGGTTTAAGTTTGGTTGTAATTGTTTGGTCAGTATTGAAATGTGGGATGGGGGATGTATATGTTTATTATGTTGTGAGAGATGTTATTGATGAGGATAGTAAGCGACTGGATATTAAGGATTAGGTAATTTTTTAGGTTTACAATTTCAGTTGTGGTGTTGTGGTAGGTTAAGTTGTTGTTGATTAGTGTTAAAAGTGTATGTTTTTTTGGTTGTGTGTTAGAGTAAATTGAGTAATATCCATAAAAAGGTGTTTTTGGGGTGTTTTGTGGCATGTAGGCTTCCTGTAACAGAAAGATAAAAGAAAGGTTGAAATTTCGGAATGTTTGTTGTTTAAACCGTTTATGTTAATTTGGAGAATTTTACAGTAGAGTTTTAAGTGCTTATATTGTTGTGGGGTGGGTTGGTAGTTGCATATGAAGCAGGACCAAGAGTGGTTTTGCTGAGGTAAAATCATAAAAGGGGAACATTTGTTTTTACAGTATACAACTAAAAGATTATGTAAAATTTAAACAAAACGTGTAAGAATCATCATCGTTGAATAAAGCTATTTTTCAATCACTTATAAAACGTGGCAGCTTGGGCTGCTCCGAAATAGCCGACAGAAAATTTGAGGACAGAATACACTATACATATTCTTGAATTTAATTTTTTTACAACTTTTTTTTCCTACCTAGAAATCTAATAAAACACTCGTTTTATTTAAAAAAAAATAAAATAAATATTTATTTGTTCTTAATGCACATTTCGGATAAAAATAATTAATAAATTTAAAATATAATATTTGAATTTGAAAAAAAAAACGATAGCAGTTACCCATCGAATGAAATTAAAGTTAAAGAAAACTACAAAATAGCAATAACTCAAATATTTAACGTGCATAATTTGGATGTTAATTATGTATATATATACCCATAGAGCACACTAACGTAAAAGCGACGTCGCTTTTACGTTCCTTTGTGATGTGCGACATTGTATTAGTAACATAATAATTACGTCCCTGGGATGTGGAAATGTCAGCTCTCAGCGACGTAACAATGCGACTTTACTGCGACGTCCTATGGTAACGTAGTATTTACGTACTCTTACGACATCCCGGCAACGTTACACGGAAACGTTGTATTCACGAATATTGGTAAGTTAATATTCTTATTCTATTGCTTCTTGTATATATATATATATATATATATATATATATGTATATATTTTAATTTATTATAGATATATTTTTATAATATTATATATATATATATATATATATATATATATATATATATATATATATTTTATTTTGATATTTATATATATATATTTTTTATATATATATATATATATATATATATATATATATATATATATATATATAAAATAGTTAGAAATATATATATATATATATATATATATATTATATATATATATATTATATATATATATATATTATATATTATAAGTTAGGGCAGGTTACATAGATTTAAATAAATAATTATGATTTGCTTTGAAGGTCTTATATTGCAAATCAAGTTTTCTTTTCACTTTTATTAAATAAAATTGTTAGTTTTATTTTCTCTAGAAAACGTTAGATATCATTAGTAGCGGTTTAAGCATGGCTTAATTCGTCATAGGCTTCGTGTTGTATTGCTGCCGAAAACAATTTATGTACTTTGTGACAACACACGCTAAATTCGTTTCTTGTATTATATATATATATATATATATATTATATATATATAGATGGATTTTCTCTATATAATATATATATATATATATATATATATATATTAATATATATCTATATATATATATATATATATATATTTATAAATTTGGCATGTGGTTTCTGCTTTTATTTGAC
>JABUQX010000125.1:25000-45000 GCA_015478945.1 Trachelipus rathkii
TGAATTAATTTTGGATTTTTTTTGAAATAGAAAATGGTGTAAAATTTAAACTTTATTATTATTATTATTATTATTATTATTATTATTATTATTATTATTATTATTATTATTATTATTATTATTATTATTATTATTATTATTATTATTATTATTATTATTATTATTATTATTATATTCCTCTCTTCTTATTACAATTATCTAATAAGTAACGTTTTCATTATTTTATTTTAAAGATCGCCGTTACGACGTGACAGATATTTACATTAAACAATTTTCACAAGTTACAAACGACATGTTTGAAGACATGGACGGACCTCTGGTACTACTCACTGCATTCCCATGGTTGATACCAATTGTACCAAATTTTATTAAGAATAAATGGATGCGAGAAGAACACCTTGTAAAAGGACGAGATCAAATTCTAGGATTGCTTCAGGTATATTTTTTTCCTTTTTAGAATGTTTTGGGATTTCATAATTTATTAATGAGAAGAATATTATTCCCATTGAAGGAGTCTTTTTATTATTATTATTATTATTATTATTATCATTATTATTATTATTATTATTATTATTATTATTATTATTATTATTATTATTATTATTATTATTATTATTATTAAAAGTTCACATCTCACGGGCATTGCCCTATTCTAGGAGGTAAACTAACTTCTCTAGGCAATTTCTACCTAGTATCCGGACTAGAGATCGAACCCAGGCCCTTGCCATGAGACTCTGTCGCTCTACCGATTGAGCCACGGAAGCGGCATCTTTTAGGTCATCTTTTAGGTCACCTTTGAAGTAGGGATTAAAATGCTTCTCCAGTTTTATTTTTTCCATATTTGCTAAAGGCATTTTTTGTTTTATTTTTTATTTTATGAATGTGAAAGTTGTTTAAGCAGGAAACGTTGAATCACGTTGTGTCCTAATTTTTTTACTTTTACAGTTGACACCACCGCTCACGGATAGAGCCCAAGGCCCTATTCAAGGAGGGAGTGTAATCAATTTAAGTCTGAGTAAGCGGAACTAAACCTAAAGAGAGAATAGCTCACATTTTATGTTTCTACAACGGAAGGTAGTTTTTTTTTCATATTTGCTAAAGGCATTATTTGTTTTAGTTTTATGAATGTGAAAGTTGTTAAAGCAGAAAACATTGATAAAAGGTGTGCCACAGATTTTTTTTTTATTTACAGTTAACACTACCTCTCACAATTCAATGAACGGGTGAATCAATTTACGTCTGAGTAAGATGAAGCTACGTCTGAGGAGAGAATAGCTCACATTCTATGATTTTACAACAGGAAGTAGTAGTTTTTTTCTTTGTATTGACACTATACTTTGGCTATTTCATATGAGTGGTTAGAAATGCATTTCCAAACTCAGATTTTTAATTAAGGAATTTGTATTCCTGGTTTACTTATAGGTTTTTGGTTTTTACTGAGAGAGAGAGAGAGAGAGAGAGAGAGAGAGAGAGAGAGAGAGAGAGAGAGAGAGAGAGAGAGAGAGAGAGAAGAGAGAAAGGGAGAGATAGAGAGAGAGGAGAGAGAGAGAGAGAGAGAGAGAGAGAGAGAGAGAGAGAGAGAGAGAGAGAGAGAGAGAGAGAGAGAGAGAGAATAGCTTAACTTGCAGCTCATCTTCTGCTTTTTTAATAGCAAATACTGTCCACCTTTTGCACTTATTTTTTATTTCTTTAAAAATCTTTTTTTTAGAGCTTCTTTTCTGTGCTCATGTTATCTTGAAGAAATATTGATCTTTATTTTTTTCTTTAAAAATTATAATTTACTGTGAAAATTACAATCGAAATTGGAGAGAAGAATCGATTAATCTGCAAATTTTGATGTAGCCGAATCGGAATTGGAATGAGAATTGGGTTTCAAAATTGCATGTTTATAAGCAGATGAAATCGAAATCTGTTTTACATGATATTCAATAGTTGGAATCGCAATCGGAAATCCAAAATATTCCGAATCTTAAGTGGAATCTATGCTGGAAACCTAAAATAATCAAAATCACAACCAAAATCTGAATCTGAAATCCAGAATAATCTGAATCGCAACCTGAAACAAATTCAAAAATCCAAAATATTCGAAATGGCAACCTGAATTGGAAATCCAAAATAATCGTAATCTCAACCTGAAACAGTATCGGAAATCAGAAATAGTTGGAATCGCAACCGGAAATCCAAAATAATCGAAATCCCAACCAGAAACGGTATCGGAAATCCAAAATAATCGGAATCCCAGACAGAAATGGTATTGGAAAATCAAAATAATCAGAATCTCAACCAGAAACGGTATCGGAATTCCAAAATAATCTGAATCCCAACCAGAAACGGTATCGGAAAACCAAAACAATCGAAATTTACAAACAAAGACGGCATCGAAAATCCAAATTAATCGAAATCTCAACCGGAAACAGTATCAGAAATCCAAAATAATCGGAAGCCCCAGAAAAGGTATCAGAAATCAAAAATAATAGCATTCGACACCAGAAACGGTATCAGAAATTCAAAATTATAAGAATCGCAACCGCAGTAGAATGAATTTAGAAGCCATTCAAGAAACTAATGAAGCAACATATAATATATCAAAAATATTTTTTTTTACATTCATAATTTATGGTTCTTCTTTACTAAAAAATTTTAATCATTTTTTAAGGACGAAATTAAAGAACATAAAGAAAAACTTGATCCGAAGAACCCGAAGGACTTTATTGATAAATACCTGATTGAATTTGAAGAACAAAAGGACAACCCAGAGTACCAACACTGGGGAGGTTATTATTATTATTATTATTATTATTATTATTATTATTATTATTATTATTATTATTATTATTATTATATTTTATTATTATTATTATTATTATTATTATTATTATTATTATTATTATTATTATTATTATTATTATTATTATTATTATTATTATTATTATTATTATTATTATTATTATTATTATTATTATTATTATTATTATTATTATTATTATTATTATATTATTATATTATAATTATATTATTATTATTATTATTATTATTATTATTTTATTAATTATTATTATTATTTATTATATTATTATTATTATTAGAAATTATTATTAATTAATGTAATGTGAGATTTACAAGCCTTTTCCAATTTTCTAAAGGTATCAACCGCTTCATGATTGATTTTTTTCAGGACTATTCTAGAATAAAATAGAACAACCGCTTTCTGAACTTTTAATCTAATATTTCGCCTGGCCACTTCAGGCATCATCGGAGACGAGTTCAAGACTAATTTAACAATTGATAAAACAAAATAAATGTTATTTAAATATAAATGTGAAGTAACAAATTAAAGTTTTATTACTAACGTAAATCTAAGATCCTTAAATAATAAATATATCAAAAGAGAGAATCTATCTAGCTAAATCTAAAAAATGTTCAAAAAATTTTCCATTTCATTGTATATGATATTATAATTATTATATATATATTATTAATAGAGACTCAGCCAGCCTCAATTCAAAGAAATTTCCCGCTCGGTGTAAGATGTCAAAATTAGAAATGTCGAGATTGGGTTTGGGAGTTCCATGTTCGTTCTAGTGGGACTAAGGAGAATGTGAATCATGTAGTATACCAATTTAACTGTAATAAAGATGGCTGTAATGCCTCTTACATCGGGTATACCACTAATTCTCTCAAACTCCGCGTCTCACAACATAGATACAGGCCCAGTAAGATATTTGAACACTTGAAGAACGAACATGGAACTCCCAAACCCAATCTCGACATTTCTAATTTTGACATCTTACACCGAGCGGGAAATTTCTTTGAATTGAGGCTGGCTGAGTCTCTCTTAATAAAAAAGCACAAGCCGATTATCAATATCAAATACAATGAAATGGAAATTTTTTTGAACATTTTTTAGATTTAGCTAGATAGATTCTCTCTTTTGATATATTTATTATTTAAGGATCTTAGATTTACGTTAGTAATAAAACTTTAATTTGTTACTTCACATTTATATTTAAATAACATTTATTTTGTTTCATCAATTGTTAAATTAGTCTTGAACTCGTCTCCGATGATGCCTGAAGTGGCCAAGCGAAATATTAGATTAAAAGTTCAGAAAGTGGTTGTTCTATTTTATTCTAGAATAGTCCTGAAAAAAATCAATCATGAAGCTGTTATTACCTTAGAAATTGGAAACTGTTTTATAAATTTTTTATATTATTATTATTATTATTATTATTATTATTATTATTATTATTATTATTATTATTATTATTATTATTATTATTATTATTATTATTATTATTATTATTATATATTAAATTATTATTATTATTATTATTATTATT
The DNA here is from genome assembly GCA_015478945.1 of Trachelipus rathkii. NCBI lineage: Eukaryota > Metazoa > Arthropoda > Malacostraca > Isopoda > Trachelipodidae > Trachelipus > Trachelipus rathkii. Next base: position 29,341 of record JABUQX010000125.1, read on the forward strand.
ATTATTATTATTATTATATTATTATTATTATTATTATTATTATTATTATTATTATTATTATTATTATTATTATTATTATTATTATTATTATTATTATATTATTATTATTATTATTATTATTATTATTATTATTATTATTATTATTATTATTAATTATTATTATTATTACTTATTATTATTATTATATTAATTATTATTATTATTATTATTATATTATTATCATATTATTATTATTATTATTATTATTATTATTATTATTATTATTATTAATTATTATTATTTATTATTATTATTATTATTATTATTATTATTATTATTATTATTATTATTATTATTATTATTATTATTATTATTATCATTTATTATTATTATTATTATTATTATTATTATTATTATTATTAATTATTATTATTATTATTATTATTATTATTATTATTATTCTGATTTAAATAATATATTATTAGTATTATTATATTATTTATTATTGTCATTATTAATATCAGCTTCATTATTATTTAATGTGAGATTTACAAGCCTTTTCCAATTTCCTAAAGGTATCAACCGCTTCATGATTGATTTTTTTAAGGACTATTCTAGAATAGAATAGAACAACTGCTTTCTGAACTTTTAATCTAATATTTCGCCTGGCCACTTCAGAAATTCCATCAGAGACGATTCTAGACTAATTTAACAAATGATGAAACAAAATAAAAAATGTTATTTAAATATAAAAATATAAATGTGAAGTAACAAATTAAAGTTTTATAACTAACGTTAAATCTAAAATCCTTAAGTAATAATTATATCAATAGAGAGATTCTATCTAGCCAAACCTAAAAAATGTTCAAAAATTTTTCCATTTCATTGTACTTGATGTTGATAATTGGCTTGTGCTTTTTTATTAAGAGCGACTCAGCCAGCCTCAATTCAAAAAAATTTCCTGCTCGGTGTAGTATGTCAAAATTAAAATAAAAAAGAGAAATAAAACTTAGATGTTACTATAAGCCATTGAAACTTTCTTCTATGTTTTCTGAAAGAACTAGTGGGACTAAGGAGAATGTGAATCATGTAGTATACCAATTTCACTGTAATAAAGATGGCTGTAAACATTTATTTTATTTTATATATAGTTAAATTTCTTTCAACTTCGTGTCTCACAACATAGATACAGCCTAGTAAGATCTTTGAACACTTGAAAAACGATCAGGGAACCCCAAAACCCAACCTTGACATTTCTAATTTTGACATACTACATCGTGCAGAAATTTTTTTTTAATTGAGACTGGCTGAGACGCTCTTAATAAAAAACCTCAAGCCAATTATCAACATCAAGTACAATGAAATGGGAAATTTTTTATTTGAACATTTTTTAGGTTTGGCTAGATATAATCTCTCTATTGATATAAATTATTACTTAAGATTTTAGATTAAACGTTAATTATAAAACGTTAATTTGCTACTTCACATTATATTTTTATATTTAAAACATTTTAATTTTGTTCATCATTTGCTTATAATTTAGTTTTAGAACTCGTCTCTGATGATGCCTGAAGTGGTCACCCGAAATATTAGATTAAAAGTTCAGAAAGCTGTTGTTCTATTCTATTCTAGAATAGTCCTTAAAAAAATCAATCATGAAGCGGTTGATACCTTTAGGAAATTGGAAAAGGCTTGCATTATTATTATTATTATTATTATTATTATTATTATATTATTATTATTATATTATTATTATTATTATTATTATTATATATTATTATTATTATTATATTATTATATTATTATTTATTATTATTATTTATTAATTATTATTATTATTATTATCGCAATAATTATTATCGCAAATATTTTTATTATTTTTATAAGCAGCAGTTTCTATATTATTATTATTATTATTATTATTATTATTATTATTATTATTATTATTATTATTATTATTATTATTATTATTATTATTATTATTATTATTATTATTATTATTATTATTATTATTACTATTTAACAATAGTAGTAACAGTATCAGTGTCGCAATTATAATAATTATTTTGATTATTATTATTAGTAGTAGTAATTATGCAATTATTATTATTATTATTATTATTATTATTATTATTATTATTATTATTATTATTATTATTATTATTATTATTATTATTATTATTATTATTATTATTATTATTATTATTATTATCATTCTTATTATTATAATTATTATTTCTTTTATTTTTATAATTAGTAGGAGTAGTATTCATAGTAGTACACAAAGTTTGCTACCACAAACCTCCTGTTTGTCTGCAAACCCCTAGTTTATACTTTACCTATATATAAAAATATATGAAAGTAGAAGATATATTTATATATAATCAAAATATCAATCAATCGGAGATTTATATTCTTATTTTTTAAAATAAACAATTCATCTAACATATAAATGAATATAAAAATATACATGCACATTATAATGATAATAATTAAAAAATCATTCGCCCATCTAAATATACACAAACTCATTCAAGCATAAACACTCACCAATTCATAAATAGAAATAATAATATTTAATCCAAAATTTAATTTCAAATTATTTTTAGGAATAGTTTATTGTTGTGAATAATAATAATAATATATAGATAATAATTAATAATATATAATAATATATATAATAAGTAATAAAATAATAATAATAATAATAATATAATAATAATAATAATAATAATAATTAATAATAATATTATAATAATAATAATAATATCTTAATAGATGAATAATATAATAATAATAATAATAATAATAATATATAATAATAATATAGATAATATATTAATAAATATAATAATCAATATAATAATAATAAATAATAAGTAATAATAATATAATAATAAAATAATAATATATACGAAATCTGTTCTAATATCTGTCAAGAATGTTCAAATTCAATTTGAAAAACAAACAGATTTATAATAATAAAATAATAATAATTATATAAATAATAATAATAATAATTAATAATATAATATATAATAATAATATAATGTATAAGAATTAATAATAATGAATAATATAAAATAATAATAATCATAATAAATAATCATAATAATAATGATAATAATAATATAGTATATTAATAATAATTAATCATAATGATTTTCACGATACATCTAACTAATAATAATAAATAATAATAATACTGAATAATAATACAAAATAATAATAATAATAATAACTAATATAATATAAGAATAATAATGAATAAGAATAATAATAAAATAATTAATATAATATAATAATAATAATAATAATATATAAATAATAATAAATAATAATAATAATAATAAGTAATAATATTGAATAATATTTATAATAATAATAATAATTACATTGTAAGATATAATATTTGCTCCTCAATGTATATGATTTCTTCCTCGCCGGACATGAGACAACTTCTTCGACCCTCCGCTGGTTTTTCCTTTACGTTGCCAGACATCAAGATGTTCAGAAACAAGTTCAGAAGCAAATTGATGAACAAGTACCAAAAGGACAACTAATATCTCTTCATGACAAAGACAATTATTTTACTGCATAATATAATAATAATAATAATAATAACAATAATAATAATAATAATAATAATAATAATAATAATAATAATAATAATAATAATAATAATAATAATAATAATAATAATAACTATTATTAATAATATAATCATAATTAACAATAATAATAAACTATAATATAATAATAATAATAATGAATATAATATAAAATATAATAACTATCTTATTATTGTTAATATTATTATTATTATATTAATATTGATTATTATTAATATTGATTAATTATTTTAAAAGAATTACAATTATTATTCATTATTATTATATTATTTTATTAATTATTTTATTTATTTTATAATTATATTATTATATTATTATATTATTATTAATTATTAATATTATTATTATAATTATTATTTTATTATTATTATTATTATTTTATTATTATTATTATTATTATTATGATTATTTTATTATAATCATCTTATGATATTACTCTATATATTATTATTAAACCATTATTTATATTATATTATTATTATTATTATATATTATTATTGCATATTAAGTTTATAGTATTCTTATTATTTTATTTTTATTATTATTATTATTATTATTATTATTATTATTATTATTATTATTTTTATTATTATTATTATTATTATTATTATTATTATTATTATTATTATTATGTATTATTATTATTATTATTATTATTATATTATTAGTAGGATTATTCAGTTTATTTTATTTTATTTATTATTATATTTTTTTTATTCATTATTATTGTATTATTATTATTAGTATTTTATTATTATTATTAATTTTATTATTATTTTATTATGCTATTTATTATTCTGAATTATTAATTATTATGGGTTCAGGTGATTTTCACCAAAAAGGTATATTATATTATACAAAATTATTTATACCTATTATATTATACGTTTTTTTCAAAAAGCATAAAGAATAAAGTTGCCAAACGGTTGTATAAAATATTTTTTTAAATGTAAACTGACGTAACTCAACATAACCTTACTTAACGTATCATAACCTCACTTATTTTGTACATTTATTTTTATATTTATAATTTATTTTACTCTCCATTGTTTAAAAAAAAAGAAAAAAGCACACATCTGGAACCATGAGCGCTTTGTACATTTTGTTGGAAAACGTAAATTTGTTTTCCCTCTGCATTGAAAATTTTCACCTCCTTTTCCCACAAACAATTTACAGGAGAAAGGTCGTACCGAATGTCCTTTTCTTCATTATTATAATTTATTATTATTATTATTATTATTATTATTATTATTATTATTATTATTATTATTATTATTATTATTATTAATTATATTATTATTATTATTATTATTATTATAAGGTCGTACCGAATTTTATTTTCTTATTATTATTGATGTTATTATTTATATTAATTATTATTAGATTATTATATTATATTATTATTCATTATATATATTATTTTATTGATTATATTATTATATATTATTATTATTATTATTATTATTATTATTATTTAGATTATATTATTAGGGTTGGGATTATTCCATTCCATATTTTATAAACTGATTTAATTTGAGATTTCTCACCTTAAATATAATTTTGATTATGAAACCGTATAATATTTCACGGGATCAAAGAAACCCATTTCTTGTCTATGTATTTATTTTTACATTAAATTGCTATTTTTAATGAAAGTAGTATATAATAAATACCATTGACAAAATATATATTTTTGATTTTGATTTTGATTTTGATTTTGATTTTGATTTGATTTGATTTTCTTTTTGATTTTATTATCTATCTTTTGATTTAATTAATTGTGAATCATGATCAATATTATATATTATTATTATTATTATTATTATTATTATTATTATTATTATTATTATTATTATTATTATTATTATTATTAGTTATTATTATATGTATTATTATTATTTTTTATTATTATTATTCATTATTTATTATTATTATTATTATTATTATTATTATTATTATTATTATTATTATTATTATTATTATTATTATTATTATTATTATTATTATTATTATTTAGATTATATTATTATTATTATATTATTATGTATTATATGATCTATTATTATTATTATTATTATTATTATTATTATTACAGCTAGAAAATAATGGAAGTGAATTTAGGTTCAAGTAGAATCTTTTCTTTTTTCATTGAACGTTTTGCGACTGATAATTACTTTATGAATTCAAATTACTCTGGGATTTACAACAAAATAATATTTGTTAATACCTTTATTTCATAAAGGACAATAATCAACCATACCAAAATTCTTTGTTTTCATCGCAATTGTAATATTATTTACGATAAAATTTAACAACCAGAGAAATTATAAAGAAAATTTATAAATGTTATATGTTTTAATTGAGTGTGGAATGATGCGAATTAATTTCAGTTAATATAAATTGAATTTTTATTCTTTTATCACATTTAACAAACGACAATAATGGCAAAAATATTTTCAAGAATATGCAAAGTTATAACATAAAATCTAAGGAAGATATAAACCCTAGATATATATCTATGATATATATATATATATATATTATATTATTAATATTATATATATATATAATTATATTATATAATTATATATATACGATATATATATATAATATATAATATTATAATATATATATAGTATATATTATTAATATATTATATAATTATATATTATATATATATATATATATTTATATACATATATATATATATATATATATAGTTTATAATATAGTATAGTATATATTATGATATTAAATATATATAATATATATATATATAAATAGATTTCTATATATACATATTTATATAATATTATATATTATTATATATATATTATTATATATAATAATATATCTATTTATATATAATGATATAAAATATATAATGATGTATATATATAATAATATATATATATATTATCTAGTTATATATAATAATATTATATTATATATATTTCATATTTATATATTTATATATTAAATGTATCATATATATATATATTTAATATTTATATATATATATTATATTATTATATATATATATATGTATATATATATATATAGTATATGATATATATAATATATTAATATATTATATATATATATATATATATTATTATAATCTATTTATTATATTAATATATATATAATATATACTATTATATATTATATAAATACATTAATATAGAATAAGATAATATAGTATAATATTATATATATTTATAATATATATATAATATGTATAAATATATCATATAATATATATATGATTATTTAGGGAAAAAAGTCACACCCACTCATGAGCCATAGTCCTATTCTATATATATATTATTTATAATTTATTTATATATTATATATTATATATATATTAATATAGATATATATATAGTTATAATATATTAATAATAGTATATTAATATTATATATAATATATTTATTATATATATATATATAATATATATTATATTATATATATATATTATTATATATATATATATAATATTATATATACATATATTATACGTATTATTATATATATATTATATCATATTTTATATTATTATTATAATATATATATATTATATTATATTATTATATTATATATATTATATATATAATATATATAGGTTATTCAGTACGATCTTTCATCGAAAAGGTAAATTTGTATTAAAATTTTGTATTTTTTTCGCTCTTCAGAATATTTTTTTTGCAAACACTAAGCAGGAAAGATAAAGTGGCCAGTGTTTTTGCAACAGGCTTTATGCTAGGAAACTGATATAAGGCAATTAATTTTCAAGCTGTGTAAATACATAACTCACATACCTTAGCTTAACGTAATCATAACCTTCCGTTAATGTAATTTATTTTTATACTTTATTAATTTATTTCACTTTTCATTGTTTTAAAAAAAAACACGTTTTTCTGGCCCCCATGAGCGTTTGTAGATTTTTAGTCGCATAATGAACTCATAGGAAAAAAATAGACAAATAACAAATTTTATCTTTGTAACCACAAAAAATTTAAGGAGAAGATCCTACCGAATGGCATATATTATATAATATGATATATAATATATAGTATATATATATATATATTTGATATATATTATTATTATATATTATATATATATATATATATTTATTTTATATTATATATATATAGATATATTAATATATATATAATATATTATATACTATATATATATATTATTATATATATATATATATATATATAATATATTATAACATATATATATTATATATAAAATATATATATATATATACTATATATATATATATATATATATATATACTATATATAATTTATTCTAATATATATATTATATTAATAATTATATATATAATATTTATATAATAGTATATATAATATATATTATTTATATATCTATTTATATATTATTATATATATATATATATAATATAGTATATATAATATATATAGATGATATATATTATATATATAATATATCGATTAATATATATATATATAATATATTATATACCATATATTTACTATAATATATAATATATATATATTAATACATATATATTATATATATAGATATATATATATATATATAATATATATATATATATAATATTATATATTTATTTTATATATATATATTATAATAGTAGATATATATATATATATCATATATATATATATATTATAATAAGATATATTATTATATAAATATTAAATATATATATGTAATATATATAATATATAGGATATATATTTTATACTATATATATATTATAATAGTATAATAAATATATATAATAATATATATAGATAGTATATATATAGTATATGATCCGAATATAAAAAGAATGTATAGTTATGTATATCTTATAGTAAACAATTTTGATTTTATTTCTTAGTTCAAAAAATATATATATATATTATGAGTTAGTAGTAGTATTTATATATATAGTATATTATAGTATATTACTACGTGGATGAATATCTTCCTCCCTGCTCTTAGTATTATATATTAATCGTATTATATATAATTTATATTATTATCCTTTTTATTATGGCTAGATATAGTATATTCTATATAATATAATATATATATTATAAATTATATATTATATATATATATAGTATACTGAATATATATATAATAATGATATATATATATAATATAATTAATATATATGTTATATATAGATAATTAATACAATATATATATACGTATTATATATATATATATTTATAATATATATATATATATAATATATATAATATATCTTAATTATATTGATATATAATTGTATTATATATAGTATAATAATATTATATATATATATATAATTATATTAATAATATATTATATTACTATATTATATATATATATATATAATATATATATATATATATTAATATTTATATATATACATAATATAATATATATATACATATATATTAAATATATTAATATAGATATATTACTATTATATATATAAATATAGTAATATATATAATATATATAATAAATGGATATATATAGTATTTAATATATAATATATAAATATATTATAATATATATATACTAATAGATAATTATATATATTATTAATTTATTTGTTAAATAATATTTCTATAGTATAATATTAATAATAGTAATATATTACTATTACTATTTATATTATTATTAACGATATTATTAATATATATAATATATTATATATTTTTTATAAATATTATTATAGATATCATATTATATATATTTAATAGCTCTATCACTATAACGTGCTATACTACTTCTGTGGGCGCCACTCTGTGGATATATTAATATCATATATATATATAATATATTATATATATATATAATATGATATATATATTATATATATACATAGTATATATATATATTTAATAATTAATTTATATATTACTAGCTATATTATAGTATTATATTAAATTTATATATGAGATAGCTTATTTATAAATATATTTATTATATATCATAGTATATATAGATATATTAATATATATATATATATATATATATATATATATTAATATTATATGAATTATTTAATTATATTTATAGAAAATATTGGGTCGATAATTAATTTTCCTTTTTATTAATATTTAGTTTTTATATTATTCTTTTTAAATTATATTATTATATATATTAGTATATTATTAATTATAATTTATATATCCATATTATATTATCAATAGAGAAAATCTTATTTCGTAGATTTTTGAGCTCTTAAGTACCATATTAATATAATAGTCTAAACACTGATATCCCACGCTTATTCTCAATCTAGGCTTTCTATTTAAATTCCAGCTTTGATAGAGATATACCTTCTCTACTTTATGTAAATCTCATTCCACCTTTCCGTCTTCACACTGTAGATAATTAACTTTCACTCATGACAACAATTACCTCACTCTACCCTTTTTAACTCCTTTCATTTTGACACTTTTTTTATTTATCTTCAATTAATTTAATTAATATTTTGTACTGTATCAATAATCTAGATCGACGCTGATTATAACACAAATATTCAGACTATATAACTATAGTATGTGTATATATATATTAAAATATTAACTGGTATGATTATATGCTTTTAGTTATTCAAATAATACAATTATATGATGTAATGTATGTTAGATATATAATTGTTGATATTTCTAAACAGTTATATAGGTATAATATCAGGGTTTTGATCTAGGCTTTATTTAATCTGAGACCTGTAGTTTTCGCGAGTAATCTAATAATACTAGATTAGAGAGATATATTCAGTAGGTACACTTATTTAATATATATATATATATATTAATAATCTTTTTAAGCATGAATGACTTTTATAATATTCTTTCATATAGTGAGCTTTAATTTTAATAATGTATATAATTAATATATGTATATCTAAGTTATTATTATACATATTAAGTAATTAAAACATATAATTACTTGTCTTATTGTTTATAATGAGATTATTTTTGGTAATAGCTATTTTAATCAATTTAATGTAACACGCTGCAATTTGTTTCAAATAAAGTTTATATATAATAGATTCATTTATTACTTACTTAAGTATATTATAGTGCATACTAAAACAATCATACCATAGGACTAATTTAATAAAACAAAATACTACAGTCATACCCTAATTGTAACGATAGTTTATCAACAACTTATCTTTTCTGTATATTCTTCTTCTTCTATATACTTCTTCTTCTTCTTCTACTCTAGAACTTTTCGACATGGAATTTTCCAATTTTCCCTGATACTTCTACTGCAATTCTATCTTCAATCTTCTTCTTCTATTCTATCTTCTATCTTCATCTTCATGTATCGTTTTTCCGGTTCTCGTTTAAATGATATAAACTTCTACTTCATAATTGAACGAGGTTATGCAAAAAGGAGTCAACCCACATTGCATCAAAGCTCAAATATTTAACCTCAATGTTTACTTGCAAAAGATTAAAAACATACACAGAGAGAAATCTATGTTTATATTAAATATAAATATTTTATTTTTCAAAATAAAATAAATTTGTGGGTTGGTTTCTTTTTGCATAACTTCATTTGGTTTTCTTCTCCGTTGAATTGGATATTCAACGTCTCTGGTGCTTGATCTGTAAATGAATCCACAATGCACTCATTCCATCTTCCTCATTTTTTATATCTAATCCATTGTTCTTCATTATGTCAGTTGCAAATTTAGTGCTTTTAGCACTAAAACTAGTGATTCCCTTGCTAATTTCACGACAAAAATATTCTCAAATCGAGTTATTTTCTTGTTTTTACAAAGGTTTAGCGATGTTTAGTGCTTTTTTGCTTCAAATCTGTGCTTTTTATCGCTTTTTTGCATCAAATCTAGTTCCTTTCAAAATCTTTAGATGGCAGCCCTGTTCATGCTTCTTTGGACATTACATTTATTACGTATAATTCTATTTACGATTTTTTAGTAATAATAATATTTATATTTATACTTTCTACTTTCAATCACAAAATTCTCGATTTTTCATATCTTTTAACCCTTACACTCTGGAATAACCTTTTCATATCCTTCACTAATGGTTTCTTATAGTATTGCCATTGTTGCCACTAATGGTTTCTTATAGTACTTTCATTATTGTTCAACTCTTACTTCATCCTTCATGTATCTTCATATATATATTTTTCAATACGATAATATTATAGTATAGTATAGTATAGTATAGTATAGTATAGTATAGTATAGTATAGTATATTTGTTTTTGTTTTTAGCATAATTTCTCTACTCGTCTTCAGTTTCATAGTTTCAGTTTTTAACATTCGCACCTTAGTCTGCTTCAATATAAGATTTAGCATACGTTAACACAATTCTGAAACGTTTATGTATAGAGCATATTTGTCTTTGGCTACTGGTCTTTCAATTCTTTCACGTCCTGAGATCCTTTGGGCTGTGTCAAAACTATCTATTCCTAAAATATATGCGCATTTTCAATGGGCCATTCTATTCACTTCTACCATTTGTCATTTTCAAGCTGGCAGAATTATCAGTTATTTCGCACCCAATTTTCATATTCAAATCCCCCCCCCCCCATAGCACAAACTCTTTGGGGGTATTTCCTAAATATTTAGCTCCCTTCTTCTTCATTATAGTGTATGTTGGAGTGTAAATCTGAATTGTTGAAATTTTAAAGAGGTTTCAATGTCTTCCCTCCAATAGAAAGAATCCTGGGAGAAATGACCCATGATCCTATCATACATTTTGCCAAATTTTCTGTCAACATTAAATGCCCAAACCCCGATTTTGCAGTTTCATCTCCATCATAAGCAAAAAAAGAATTCCATTCAACATTTGCTTCCATCTCATTACAAGTCATTTCACTTCCCTCAGAACTTCAGAAGTGACTTATCCACACCTACTCTACTTATATATCTACCTCAGAAGTAACGTATCCACACCTACTCTACTTATCTCTCTCTACTCTCCTTCCAATTTTCAATCTGATGAAGTGTTCTTACTTACTTACCATGTTACTATTTTTAATTTATTTGTGAAGAAAACAGGTACTTATTAACGGTTCAATATCGCTAACAGCACATGACTTCTTCCACATAGCGATAGCGATAACGGTACTTACAGTCATAAAGGCTGTAGAACCAGACCCGTGAAACAGCAAAGTTCTTGGTAGAGTCAGAGCAAAAATTATTTTGTTTCTAATAAAACATTTTTGTTATTTTGTAATTGTAAGTGAAAATTATATGAGTCAGTAACAAGTGTTATTTTCATTATACTTTATAAATTCCACACCATAAAATTAATGATTTTATAAATGTAAAAGGAGTTATTATAGCCTTAGGGGGCGGAAGCCGAAGTTGAAGTTGGCATATATATATATATATATATATATATATATATATATATATATATATATATATATATATATATATATATATATATATATATATATATATATATATATATATATATATATATATATCGCACTCACTCGCTCTATATATATATATATATATATATATATATATATATATATATATATATATATATATATATATATATATATATATATATATATATATATATATATATATATATTGTTTTAAAGTGGTTTGATCATGTGGAAAGGATGGATGGTAGTCGATTGGTTAAGCGTTTGTATAGTAGTGAGTGTGGTGGGAATCGATCGGCTTGGAGACCAAAGTAAAAGTGAATTAAGTCAGTAAAAGAGTGACTAAAAATGTGCCGGCAGGAAACAAATGTGAACTTGGCACAACCGAGAAAAATGGTGCATAATAGGAGTGAATGGAATGGTATGATATTGTGAGGGGATATTGTAGTGGGCCTGGCCTAGGGGGATGAACCCCGACTTTAACGAGATGCCACAGTGGGTAAAACTTGAGGGTAGATTTTTCTCGTAACGGTCTCGAGCTTTAAGGTGTGAGGGGAGGCTTTCTTTGACCTAGGTCATGTTGCATAATAGGAGTGAATGGCATGGTTTTGTCAGGGTACGTGGTCGTGGTCCTTGCCCGAGGGATGATATCCATTATCCGCTTCCAGTGAAGCTGAAGCCAATTTTTTTTTTTCATAACTTACGTTATCGAACAAAATTTGTAAGAGCGCGCATGGTGCCAAAGCATGTTTTTTTTTAAACAATGCAAAGTGAAATAAATTATAAATATAAAAATAAAGGTTACAGTTTTATTTAACTTTTATGAAATGTGTTCGGATCCATGCAATCGATATGTATATGGAAGTAAAGGTGGATAACAGACATGATTCATCAGGTTACATGGTCGTAGCTTTGCCCAGGGGGATGATACTTGACATTGATGAGATGTCACAGTGGGTGAAGCTTCAGGGTGAATTTTGGTCGTGATGGTCTTGCACTTCTTAGCTATTGTATTTCCGGCGAATGTTTGTTTGCACCCCCCCCCCCGCTAGTCTTTATGAGCCGAAGCGGCTGATACATATATATATATATATATATATAATATATATATATATATAATATATATATATATATATATATATCTATATATATATATATATATATATATATATATATATATATATATAAATATATATATATATATAATAAATAAAAATATATATATATATATATATATATATATATATATATATATATATATATATATATATATATATATATATATATATATATATATATATGTGTATGTGTGTGTAATGTGTTAAGAATAAACACCCCAATTTAAGTTTCATTTAAACTAAAAATATTAGCCACGTGTATTTTTAGAATGTGATTTTGAATATTATTATTATTATTATTATTATTATTATTATTATTATTATTATTATTATTATTATTATTATTATTATTATTATTATTATTATTATTATTATTATTATTATTATTATCATTATTATTATTATTATTATTATTATTATTATTATTATTATTATTATTATTATTATTATTATTATTATTATTATTATTATTATTATTATTATTATTATTATTTTTATTATTATTATTATTTTCTTTTTTCTGTGGGGAAAACCATTAAAATATTTTTATTTTGAGAATAATTTCGAGCATTTTAATTAGAATGAAATTAGGTAAAATTTTATTATTATTATTATTATTATTATTATTATTATTATTATTATTATTATTATTATTATTATTATTATTATTATTATTATTATTATTATTATTATTATTATTATTATTACTATGTTTTTACTATTATTATTATTATTATTATTATTATTATTATTATTATTATTATTATTATTATTATTATTATTAGTATTATTATTATTATTATTATTATTAATTTATTTCCTTAAAATACTTTCACGTGAATTATTTTGGACTATTTTTATATTTAGTATTCAAAGGAATTTTTAGAACATTCTTTTTGGGTCATATTTTTAAAGAGTTTTTGTATACGGGTATTTATTTGGGTCATCTCTTATCTATTTTATAGTATTTATTAATGATTTTTTATATTTTCATTTTTTTTAAATAAATTTTAGTCATTTTATGGCCACTTTGTAATTTTGGTTATTTTTTGGTTATTTTTTGTAATTTTGGCTAGTTTCTGACCATTTTGGTCATTTTCTGGCCATTTTCAGTCTATTTTGAAAATATTTTTAAAAATCTATACGATGAAAAGTATTTTTTACTTTTTTTGAGTCTTTAAATTTTGTTTAACTTTTTTTCCCCGATATAAAATATTTTTCCAATTTTTATTTTACTATTAGGTGCAAAATATTTTTTCACCAATTTTTTCTGTCAAAATATTATTATCCCATTTTTCATTTTTTGCTGTTAAAATATTTTTTCCTCCATTTTTTCCGGTTAACAATATTTTTCTATTTTTTTTACTTTTAAAATATTTTTTCCCATTTTTGAGATTAAATATATTTTTAAATTTTTTTGCAGTCAAAATATTTTTGCCCATTTTTCCCAGTTAAATACATTTTCCCCCCATTTTTGTCATATGTATTGCCAAATTTTTCACCATTAAAAATATTTGTTTCCAAAAAATTTT
>JABUQX010000125.1:50000-52844 GCA_015478945.1 Trachelipus rathkii
TATATACTTACTCATATGTATGTATGCAATAAGTATGTATTTATGTATGTATGCATTAAGGATGAAGTCAAATATTGGCATCAGTACTGATACTCGGTATCCGCCTTTTGGGGTCTATCGGTCGTAGGTAGCGGTTAGTTTTTCAATATTGGTACTCAGTATCGGTATCGGACGAATTCTGTAATTATCGCTATCGGTATGCACCTGACGATATCAAACCGATACCGATATGAAACCCTATTCAGTGTAATAAAAATATATCGAAAACCGGTATCGGTACTTGTTAGGATACTTGATATCAGCAATTCTGTGGTATCGGTACTCGGTATCGGCCAGAATGAGAGGTTTGATATCGGTATCGGTTAAAATATTGGTATCGCTTTATCCCTAATTTGCATATGTATCTATGTAAGTATAAATCTCCGTATGTATAAATGTATGTATATATGTGTGTGTAACTGTGTGTATATATATATATATATATATATATATATATATATATATATATATATATATATATATATATATATATATATATATATATATTTATCTTTTAAATATATATAATATATATATATATATATATATATATATATATATATATATATATATATATATATATTTAGCTTTCTAAATAAATATGTCAATTTATAATTTTAAAAATACTGGAAATGTAAACAATATAAACAATAATCCGAACAACGAATCTGTTTGCTTATTTCATTTGCAAACAATATGAACAAACAAACTCTTTTAAAACGCACTAAACAATCGTAAACCCACGCAGGTAGAATTTAAAATAAAAAAAAAATAATAAAAGAAAAATTGCACCTGAATAAAAGAATAAATAATAATTAAATCCTAACATCCTTAATACCTTCCTCTATATTATTTACAAAGCAAATCAAAAATCCTTTCATGTTTTTTTTTTCTTTTTTTAAATCCCCTTTTGTATAAATATATAAAAGGGATTCAGTCTCATATAAAAAAACCCGCGAATTTCCTGATCTTCTTTTGTTATTCCTTTTATTTTTGGCGGGAAGATGAGAAAGTTTATTTTCTACTTTTTATTTATTTTTAGGTGTATTTGTTCAAAAGACTAAAAAGAGTTAGTGAGAACCGAGCTGGAAAGTTTTTTTTTTCTTTTTTGTGTTTTGTTTTTTACTTTTTTATATACTTTTAAAAGTGATTATAATGGTTTAGGGTCAGTTCTATTGTGTAGCGTTAATTGTTACTTGTGGGAAGCGAAAGCAAATAATAATAATAATAATAATAATAATAATAATAATAATAATAATAATAATAATAATAATAATAATAATAATAATAATAATAATAATAATAATAATAATAATAATAATAAACAATAGCAATAATTAATTAATAATAATACCAATAATTAATAAGAAGAAGAAGAAGAAGAAGAAGAAGAAGAAGAAGAAGAAGAAGAAGAAGAAGAAGAAATCAATTTTAGACAAAAAAAATTATATTTTATTATTAATAATAATAATAATAATAATAATAATAATAATAATAATAATAATAATAATAATAATAATATAATAATAATAATAATTGGTAAAACAATGTAATTACCTTGGTGGACTAAAATTTCTATCTAAATGTTTTTTCTTTAATGCTCGTCTTTCTTTATCTAAAGAGGAATCACGTTATTCTGTCCAGTATTCCAAAGGAACAACTTTGCAGATATATATATAGGTATATATGTAATAATCTATAATATATAAATACATAAAAATATAAAAATAACAATAATAATAATATATATATATATATATATATAGTATATATATATAATATATATATATATATATATATATATATATAATATATATATATATATATATATATATATATATATATATATATATATATATGTGTGTGTGTGTGTGTGTGTGTGTGTGAGCGCGCGTGTTTGTGTGTGTGCCCGTGCGTGTTATATAAAAAAATCCTTTAAAATTTTTAGACTTTAATATTATATTATAAAGATTTTAAAATCTGGAAATATCTTCAAATATTTTATACAAGAAATTTTGCTTTTAGTAATGGACGTTTTTATGTTTAAAAATAATTCGTAAATTCATTGGAGCAAAACTTAAGAACATTTAGCAAGAAGAATAAAGGCATTGAGGCAAAACGTAAAAGCGTGGGGACAAGATCAAATGACATTGGGTAAGACAAAGGGTATTTGGGCAAAATGTAAAGGCATTTGAACAAAACGTGAAAGCATGGGGCAAGACGTAAGGGCATTGGGCAAAACGTAAAGTCATTGGAACAAAACGTATATAAGTACATTGGGAAGAGGTAATGGCATTGAAGACAGACATAAGACCATCAGGGTTCGGGGTAAGACAATAATATAAAACTACAATATTTACAGGAAAACGAATTACATATTTGGAATCAGCATATATATATATATATATATATATATATATATATATATATATATATATATATATATATATATATATATATATATATATATATATATATATATATATATATATATATATATATATATATATATAAATAAATGATCTAAAGCAGGGACTTAAATGTAAGGTTTCTAAGTTTGCAGATGATACCAAAGTGTCTACCTCCGTAAGAAATAGTGATGGATGTATAAAGATTCAAAATGATCTGGATAAATTCTTGGGTGGTCAGATAAATGACAAATGAATTTTAATAGTAAATAGTATAAGGTTCTTCACCTTGGTTACTCAAATAAAAGATTTAACTACGATATAAATGGGAGTTGGCTTGAGTCTGTGGACCAAGAAAAAGATATGTGTTTGATTATAAAACCAGTGTTTAGCAACT
>JABUQX010000126.1:5000-18847 GCA_015478945.1 Trachelipus rathkii
TCTGTTAGGCTTTCTTCTCCTGTAGAATTGAAAAATTATGTTTTGAGCCTTTTCAGAGTAGAGAATATTTTTTTGAAGCTCACGTTTATATATATATTATATATATATAATATATATATATATTATATATATATATTATATATAATATATATATATATATATATATATATTATATTATAGTAATTAAATATATATATATATATATATATATATATATATATATATATATATATACTATATAATAATTATATATATATATATATATATATATATATTATATATAATATATATATTATATATATAATATATACATATATAATTATATATATATATATATATATATATATATCTATAATATATATATATATATATATATATATATATATATATATATATATATAATATATATATATATATACATACATAAATATATATATATATATATATATATATATATATATATTATATATATATATATATATATATATATATATATATATATATATTATATATTTATATAATTATATATATATTTATATATATATATATATATATATATAATATATCATATATATATATATATATATATATAATAGCATCTGTCAGGTCCACCCATCATTTTTCCTCTTAGGTTTTTTTTTTTTAAATTGCGAAGAGCAGAAAAAAAGCCGTTCAACGCTAACTTTCTTTGGAGGTAGAGCAGTCGACGCTTTCGACTAAGCTCTTCAATATCTAGAAGCTTTTCATACTCATCTTCTGAGCTTTCTGAAAAATGACTTGAGAAGGTAGTAATGGGGGATAGTTGTAGTTTCATCACTTACAATATGTTCAGATGTTCCCTTTTCTTCTTGAACTTCCTGCAACCCTTTAATACAAATGACCAAATTGCAAAGTGTAGATTAAGCTTTTTGTTGTTGATCTTCAGTTAGACTTACCCTGTAGATAGGATCAATATAACAGCAGCTAGTAGAATATCATTGTCAATGAGAGAAATTTCTCTTCGTACCATGGAGTTTTTTTTATTTCTTCAGCATCTTAAATATAGATGGTATAAGGTTGAAGGTTGAATTTATTAGAATATAATTCAAATTGAAACATAAAGGGCAGGTTAAAAAACTTCGAAGTTTGCAATTGCATTTTGAGATATGGAATTCGCAACTCGCAAGTCAGTGAACTTGCATGAAGTGATTGAAGTCACCCACAGAAACACAATTCACAACTTGGTCATTTCAAAATTTTCTGACTCCAACTCTACTATCTTGAAAGTTACCGACCCCGACTCCGACTCCGACCTCTTGAAAATTACCGACTCCAACTCCGACTCCGACTCCACCCTTTTCAAAATTACCGACTCCGACTCCGACTCCGACTCCGACTCCGACTCCGACTCCACCCTCTTCAAAATTACCGACTCCCCGACTCCGCGACTCCGACTCCGACTCCGACTCCACAACCCTGCTCACCACTATACATCGCTTAACCAACCGATTATCATCCATCTTTCCATATGACCAAACCATCTCAATGTACTCTCGTTTATTCTCTCCTTTACGCCTTTCTTCATACCACATAATTCCCTAACACGTCATTCCTCATTTTATCAATTCTTCTTACACTAACACCAGAACCCCCCTAAGATTATCAAACTAAACAAAAGCAAACCACTATATAGAAATCAAAACGAAAAAAAAGCAAATTCAAAATTAAGAACAATAAAAAAGATCTACACCAGGACGGAGTCTGCCTGGATTTCGTGTATGTGCAGTGTAGGAGGAAAACTTTGATCCTCATTCAGTGTGCCGGATGATATCTGAACCCAGGCTGAGGGGCGGCAGCGGAGCCCATGGAACGACTCCCGCCAGCCTAGACAGATTCCCTAACTATACGCATCTCATTTTATCAATTCTTCTTACACTAACAGCCCCCACCCCTCCTAAGATTATCCACCTGAACAGATCGTATCTTAGATCTATACCTCTTATTCCACATCGTAGATTCACTACCACACATTAACACCGGTAAGAACATACCCTCATGCAAAACCTTAGCAAACTCAAGACTTAATCCTTTTACATCCACCAAGGATTTAATTGCACCAGCCATCTTCCTACTATTCACAACTTTCCTACTACATTCTGCATCATCTATTCTCTTTTCATCCAACATATACCCTAAATATTTAAACTCAAATACTTGCCCCAATTGCTCATCATCCGACGTAATTTCATACAGCTCACTCTTCTCACTCACTACCATCACCTTAATTTTATCTACTTTAACTTTCAAGCCCCTCCTTTTACCTACCCTGCCAAACCCATCTACCAATCCACTGAAACTTTCTTCAGATTTGCCACAAAAACCAAACCACCAGCGTACAATAAGCAGGGCACCTTTCACTCTCTTTTATTCTCTATCAGTCTAGCACCTTTCCCTACGACCCCCACCTCTAATTCTTTCATCACCCATCCATATACAAATTAAATAGCCAAGGAGACATAACACATCCCTTCCTCACTCCACTATTAGTAATAAACCATTTACTTTCAACTCCATTTATTC
This sequence comes from Trachelipus rathkii, assembly GCA_015478945.1. NCBI lineage: Eukaryota > Metazoa > Arthropoda > Malacostraca > Isopoda > Trachelipodidae > Trachelipus > Trachelipus rathkii. Next base: position 7,560 of record JABUQX010000126.1, read on the forward strand.
TAACACTCTTCAGTCTTCACTATCAACATGCATAATATACATATTATATTGTTTGATTTCATTCAGAACCCCATCACCAACACCAAATATCACAAAGCTCTGCCACAGACTTTCCCTATTAATCCTGCCATAAGCCTGTCATATTTATTTTGATTCTATAAAAGAAGGGATGAGTAATGCTAATGAAGTTAATAAAAAATATTGCTTTAATAGTAATAAAAAAAAGTTTTACCTTTCAAACATCTGTGTAAGTTTATTTGGCAAATGCTTTAGTAACGTCGAAGACGGTTTAAGTTTGGTTGCTTGTAGAATTGTAGTAAAAACTGAAGGTTAGGACCAAACTATGCAGACCGTTCTTCAAGTAACTAATACTACATAAGCATAAGATGATGTAATTTTAAGGTTTCCAAAAAAACTGAACGAAATCAGACTGAGAATGTTTTTGAATGACTTCCTGTCGCAGACTGACCATTTGACCATTTTAAATGGTTGATTCTATCATAGAATTTTTTTTTTTTTTTTTTTTTTTTTTTTTTTTTTTTTTTTTTTTTTTTTTTTTTTTTGTATTTTATAGGATTTTTGGTCAACTAAAACCAGACTCCCTTTTTAAATAAAGCATCATTTTAGAGAAGTTAAGTTTTAATTTATTCAAATTTGTAAATTTAATAATTTAATTATATTTGGCCAAAATAAAGTTTGATTTAAATTTTACTACAATCAAATCGCAATGTAAAAAAAATTCCAACAATCTTCACTATCAACATGCATGGTATACATATTTTTATTCCATTCAGAAACCTACCATCAACATCAAATATCACAAACATCTCCACACACCTTCCCTATTAATCCTGTCATACGCCTGTTGCAAGTTCATAATACCTAAATACAATTTTTTCTTCCTCTCTCTCATTTTCACAATCCTTGGATTTACACATCCTCTACCACTTTGTCTAATAGTCTTGTTCTTTGCCAATCAGTCCCTCGGTCACTCGAAGCACTCTTTCAACCAAAATACCAGCATCAATCTTCCCTACAACACTCTATAAACAAATTCCCCTATAGTTCCTACCTTTCCCCTTATCTATCTTACCCTTATATAAGGGCACTATTAATACTCGGCTTCAATCCTTCGGAACTATACCCTCCACAAACGCTTTGTTACACAGATTTCATATCCAGTCAATCACCATCTTGCTTCCATTCTTGATCATTTATTTCACTAGTAATTCCATCTATGCCTGCAGATTTAACATTCTTCAACTTTCTCACCCAACCAATTACCTCCTCTTTACTAATTACCTTATACCAAAACACCTATTTCTTCTTGCACCATCAAACCCACACACACATTCACTATCACCTCTTCATTACTGCTAATGTTATACAGATTTTCGAAGTGTCCCCTCCACACTCTTCTCACATCCATTTCATCAGTTACAAAATACCATCCATATGCAATATTCTATGAAGATTTTCCTTACTCTCTTTCTTAACCTTTCAAACTTCCTCCCATGAGAGCTTCCCATTTCCTTGTAAGTCAACATTCATCCTTCTTCCACACTGCTCATTTATCTCCTTTTTTCTTAATCGTATTCAACTTTTAGCCTTTGCTTTCTACTCCGTATATATTTCCATACACATTTCTTTTGAGACCTTATCACTGGATTTAGCACATTCAATCACGTCTCTTTTTTTTACTTTTAATCGCTTGCGTCACCTCTTCATCCCACCACTCACAATTGACAATCTTACTTGCTACTTTACCACATCCACATACTTCTCTTGCACGTACCTCTTCAAATACTATTAATAACGACGAAAATTAGATATTTGATTAAAAATCACAGTTTGTTTGGGAAATATACAGTCCCAGTATATAATCCAAAAAATTGCAAAATGTTGAACCAGAAACACGAAACTAAAGAACCAGGAAGTAAATAAACACTAGAATTTTGTTTCTTGGCCTTTCAGAGCCCGTTACTTTTTTTAATGACACCAGCTAACCTAGCATCCCCATACAACATCGAAAAGTAAAAGCTGTAAAGAAAGTGAAAAAAGTCCTTACTTTAGTTAACTGTATTGACACTTTTGTATGAAAAGAAAGAGTTGCCAAGCACACATACCTCTCCCTCGTGTAGAAATCAACACTCCTTCCTACCATTGTCATTTTCTCCCTGACACCCCAAAAACACCTGTTATACTGGGTCTTTTTTTATCATGGGTAGGCAGAGCAGTGGTAGAGTAGTATAGAGAGTAGAGATATATATATATAGGGAAGTATAAGGGTATATATATATATATGGTGGTGGTATATAGGCATATATATATATATGGGTATATATATATATATATGCTGTATATATATAAAATACATAATAGTCAATGTTTAGCTTAGAAGGGGTTTTATCATAATGTATAATTTAAAGTAAACATCTTTAATATATATAAAAGAGGTAATTTAAAAAACAAAACAAAACATTTTTAAAAAAAAAAAAACCCAGTCACATCTCTACTGATATATCTGTCTATCCAAGAAAGTATATATATATATGGTATATATATGTATATATAATATAGCATGAGGGAGGAGAGAGTATATGAGGGAGAGTATATATATAGGCTACAGATACAAATTCATCTTATCTCTTGGCCTTTAGCCCTGATTTTAGAAGTGTTATTGCTTGAACATTTAATATAGCCTCTTTGACATGAAAAAAAATGTATTGATAAAGAAAAGTTACATCATCCAAATTTAATAGGTAATATAGATAAAGCATATATATATATATATATATATATATATATATATATATATATATATATATATATATATATATATATATATATATATATATATATATATATATATATATATTTTTTTTTTTTTTTTTTTGAGTTATATATATATATAGAAATATATATATATATAAGTATATATATATATATATATATATATTTCTGACATGTATTTTTTATTTTTTTCAGAATATTTAATGATATTTACATTTTCATGTTAAATCAGTTAATGAGTAAAATATTAAATAGTTACTCTTATATTTAGTGTCATCATACTTGTCTACTATAGGTTAAAAACATTGATTATTAAATTCCCGATTCTTATTAGTAACCGCTTAATCCACAAAATCATATTGTACAACTGTTCAAGGTATCTACAACTTAAATTTATCAAACAATTGTTTGTAAATATTTTCAACTTGTGCTTCAAAATAAAATTCATCAATTAAAGCTAACACCTCTAAAATTGTTAACCAAATTTATTAATCTCAACAGTGTTATCTGAACCAATACTAAAAATGTTAACGGAGCTAATGATCGAAAAAAATAAATAGCTTTATGTTGATTGAACAAACGTTCAAAACGAATGACTATATCTTCCTATCACTCTTATACTTTTGTATTGAAGTTCCAATAATGTTATTTCTTATGATTATTTGTGCATTACTGTAGCTCACAAATTTCTTAAACTCGAGCTGTAAACAAAATCACAATTTAATAATGCCATTTTGGAATCTTTTATTCAGTCCAGAATTTTTAAGTTAATTTTTTTTTTTATTACGAAGTTGTTTTATCTTGATTCTATTATTGTTCTTAGTATATGACAAAGCATAATACAAATATTATTTTTCAAATTCTTAATTTTAGTATTTATCATTCCTGTTCTTATTTAGTGATAGACTGACTGTATGATCTAATTTACGTTACTTTTATGCGCTTATACACAAACTTACTGTTTTCATTTCTTCTCTAACCAATAAAACTTTTATTAAAGATTTTGTTTAAGAAATACATATCTTATATAATGATTTGCTCTGTTGGTCTACTACATTGGTCACTCATCTAATCAATATCATATTTTTGGTCAGTGATAGGTCTTATTCTCGAAGTTGTGGTGAAAGGTAGGAGAGGTCCAGGGAGCTGGACCCTTCTATATAGTCATTCACAAAATAAATTCTGTATAGATATTCTACCATGTCTAGCCAATTTCCATCATCCCCACTTTCAAACTTTGGAATATCCTGCACAAAGAGAGTTTTCCGAGGTTTTTGGTATGGGTATGGGTTGGAGCTATCAATCAGATTTGGACCCAAGTTTCTAGCATGAGCCAGCTGGCACAGCTGGTTCTAGCATGCCATGTCCTATTGCACAGAATACACCTAATATAGGTGTCAACCCCTATGTTATAAGGTATGGCAGGGGTGGCCAACCTTTTGCATACCATACGCCAATTTTTCTCAGACAAGTTCAGATGCGCCATACAACTCATAATAGACATAATTAATATTTTTAAATGATTTAATATTTTAATTATTGTATGTTAAACCATATCTATTACAACACATTAACATTACTTACCATTAATGGGACTCTTGAACCTGTTTGGATTTCACTAGTCTTTCAATGTTTCATGTTAAATTTGTTACTGAGAGCAGCAGAGAATTCTTCAAATTTGAATCACTTATTTGTGACCTTGTTTTGCTTTTAATCAATTTCATGTTGAATAAAATGTTTGTTCACACCTGTATGTCGTTCCAAAGAGAATATATATATATATATATATATAATATATATATATATATATATATATATATATATATAAATATATATATATATATATATATATATATATATATATATATATATATATATATATATATATACTATATATATATATACTTATATATAACTTTTTGCAAAATTTTCCTTTAGCTCGCTTCTTGATGGCTACATCGGTCTCAACTAAGGGTTAATATGAATAGCGCCACGAACATTTAAGTGTTATGCGCCAAGAAGGCTTTTTGATCGTGGAAAAAGCTCTTAAAGATTTCATTTTTATAAGAAGTTTAGCTTTTTAGAAGTCAATACCGTTATCCATTGTAATGTTACTATACTAGGCATCTGCATTACCGTTTCTTTTTCAACAAAGTAAAATGGGGTGTTACAAATGCGAGAATGCAAGTTTTCCTCTTACTTAGCAAAATCATTGAAAATGACTCTTATCAAATGACCGCTTGTAGGCAATAGTCTGGTTGGGGGATGTTTGTTTCATGATATTTAGTCTAAAATTGCTATTATCCGGAGGGACCATTCACCTACTGCCTTCTTATTCAGCTGAGGACAATTGACTTCAATCCTCAATTTTCTAAACTGAGAGATTGAACAGTTTTTTAATTTTAAATTTTTAAACTGAGTCACTCATTCGACTAAGCTAGAAATAATTTTATTTAATTCCTTGCATGAGTTTTTTAAAATTTTAGATCTAATTTTTTGATTCTTTTTATTAACATCAACTAAAATATGCCAACTCAAACAGGATAAGTTTTTGTCAAATAATAGGGTTCTTTCATCAGGTGGCTCATTTTCCTGTTCTTTTAAGAACCTTAAGAAACAGTATTTTTCAATTTCCTCAAAATTCTACTATTCCACCGAACTTTGCCCTTTAGTAAGCCAGCTAACGCACCTCTCCAATGAAGAGCTGAGAACAAGTTCACCATATTTCAAATCTAACAATCCACAGTATTCTCTGAATTCTCGTCTTTTTAATGCTTTTACTCTAATTTTATTTCACACATTTACAACCAGTAGACATAAATGGCTGCATATTTAAAAGATTTTTCCCACACAATCCTCTTTATATATATATAATTCAGTGATATTTTAGTACAGGTAATGATTTAAAATTTTTAGCAAAGCTGTAAGTGCCATTGACTCTACCTTACAATTGATGGCAGTTCCGTCAGTACCAATACACTGAGGAAAGTTTGCTTATAATTCTAATTTTACGATTTTTCTAGGCATGAGTTGGGTTGGTACAATTTCCAAAATATGTCTTGATCCTTATTGTTTTACTCATGCAATGACTACCAGACGGGACAGAGTTCTTCAAAGACATTAAAAATATCATCAACATTTCTTATTATAAAAATGCTTTAACATGGGCACACCATCTACATAATGTCGTGGACTTTATCCAAGCTAGAAGAAAAAGAAAGTATAACAGATTGGAACAAAGGTACTTGGCCCACCGTTGCTGAAATATACAATCCTGAGGGAGAATGATTCGCTCGATGAGGTGGCGAATAGAGCTGGGTCGTTCCGTTGGATGGATAGCAATTTCGTCCTGGTCATTACCTTTCATTACCTATTTATTACCAGATAACGTGCATATATTTTGGAGACAAGGCTTAACAATTTCTTCCCTCGTCAGAAAAAGGTTTCTTTTTTTGCCAATGCTAAAGCAATTTCATATGACGCTTCTATCATAGACAAGTCTTCACAACCTACTTTAGCAAATATATTTTGTCTTCTGATTTCTTCCTTTTTCCTGGTCACATATTCTTTCGTAACCTCAGACCCAAGAACTAAGCTTATTTGTTGTCTTCGGAGTGTTAGTCTGATGCTGTGTTTTATTGGTCTAATTAAGATAATAGTCTTCTATTATAGTGAAAGAGTAATTATTCCCAAAACAATGCAAAAATGGTTTTCCTAATGGGCTTGATATAAATAACAACTCATTTTCCCACTGTTCGTTAAATTCACGCTTACTGTCACTTTCTGAGCTTTTGCTAATTTTCTTTTGCCCTGTGGTAAGAAAATTATGACATTGGATCAAAATAACAATATTAATATATAAAAAATTTTATTAAAAAAATACGACACTAATTGCTAACATGCTCACTCACTTATGAAAAAAATAAAAGGCAAATAATTTAAGAAATATGAGAGAACACTGCCTCACTATCACTGATGAACACAAAATTTCAACTGATGATCATTGACGATATTTTATTACACAGAAATCTACAAATGTTTCAAACATGAGGTTGGCAGGAAAATATATTGAATATGAGAGTCAACGCTACCAGAAAAGTTCAAAAACATCACAATATTTGTTACATTATACTTCTTTATATCTTGCGAGATTTAACAAATTTCTGGAAATAAAATTGAATTTTTAGTTGTTCACAATTGAAACTAAAACTCGTAGGAATAGGCGTGACGTAGCCAAGTCTAAAATAAATTATAAATATCACAAAAGTATAGCCATCCCTGACTTATAATCATCCAATGCACCAAGTTTGGCGCATGGGCCATGGGTTGGCCATTCCTGAGGTATGGGAAGTCGATTACTGTGGTTTTTAACGTGATCGAGTCACTCCTAGTATGAGTTAGTATTAGATATTGCCCCTACCCCCCTTTTTCTAATGCAAGTATGCAACTTTGTTGTTTTTGTCTCGAGTATGTCTACAGAGATGAACTTGGTGTCTACCCCTATGTTAAGAGGATCTGCGAATCGATTCCTGGTATTACCGATTGGATCGGAGCAACCCTTAAGGCATTTTGCACCAGTGCTGCCGTGCTCATGTATATTTTTGGTTTTAAAGGTTTTCTAGTTAAGGTATCCTCTTCAAACTGGTCACTGGTTGATGAAGGTGCTGCCTTCCTGGGACCGAAGTTTTCCCCCGTAACATTCAAGGAGGGGAGGGGGTCTGAGCCCCCAAAACCAGGAAAAGGACTTAGAAGGTTGAATTGGTAGAGTGAATAAGAAAGAACGACTGAAATAAGAGTAATGAGTTTACATTACGTGCCAGAGCCGAGGACGGAGCCAGACTGGAATTCTGGCTCCAGCTGCATATTGAGTCAATTGATGTGTGTTTATATATGTTTCAAAGGGCATAAATTCTGATTTTGAGGGTTTTGTAACCCCAAAATGAGCTATGGTTGCTTCTCTTTAATGTGTGGTTATCGTTTCGACCAGCATTCACTTCATTATCTTTCACAGCTGCACTGTGTATAATAATGCCAAACTGGGAAGTATCTAAATTTTGATGAAGCCCTAGCCATATTTCTTGTTAAAGACATCATTATAATCAGTTACCAAGAACTAGTCGAAAGACAAGATTGTGCATAGAATCTTAGGCTCATTTTGCCTATTAAGTATGTATTTGTATAATTAGTGCCTAGGCTTTTTTGGTAGTAGCCTAGTTACCTAAAGGCTGTAATCAGTTTTATTAAAATTGTATTTGATAATCACTCCAGTTTAATTTTTTTCCCTCATTTTCCTATCACTGCTTTAGCTTTACACTATTTCTTTATTCACTGTTACTCTGTGTACACTTTAATCTATGCCAATCACTCTGACTCAGTTACTCTGACTCAGTTTAAGTAAACCATTACCATGTAGGGCTTGGTATTGTAAAAATTCTTGAATAAAAAATTTGTTACAAAAATCTTATTCGTTTTGTTTAATAATTTTACTTAACTTATTTATAAATTACGATTCCAGTCATCTAGAGTAGATGTGATGATGGGCTATGGTAAACTGAACCTATGTCTGGACATAATTTTATTCAAAGATTTTAGAATAATTTTATTCCTTGACTAATTATTATTTTCTTAATATTTTTTTCTATTAACTGAGTTTCATACTTAATATTCTTCCACGTGTATGATCGCGTGTGTATGACTAAGCAAGAGTTTTTCTTCAAATTTAACTACCGTTAATGGCTAATCCTATTTATACTTTTAATCAAATATTTTATACTTGCTATTTTCTTCTTATTCCTTTTTTTATATAATCCTTTTTATCAGTTTGAGTGATTGTGGGGTGAACCACATGGAAGGGCTTAACTTTGAAATTAAATTTTTTACATAACAATTTTGTTTTCAAGTTTGTTTTTTTTAGTTATTTTCTCATATTATCAGTGGTTTTATTTATTCATAAAAAACTCACTTTTCTAACAATTTAATGTTTTTATCTTTATTTCTTAATTTTGCATACATATAAATTACTAGCAGGGTTGTTGGATTTAAACCAACTTATAAAATCCTTTGGTTTATTTGCTTTTTCTAATAATAAATAATAAAAAAGTGCTGTAAATGAAAGCATATACCTAATTATATATTTAAGTAGTAAATAAATGGGAAGAAAACATTAGTAACTCGATTTTAAAAAAATTCCTATCAAAATATGAAAACAGTAATCAAAAACTAAAAACTTTTAATCATTTTTCTTTGAGTTAGAAAATTATTAAGATATTTAAGTAAATAAACATTTTTAGGGATTAGTTCCAAAGTTATATTTGAGAGGGAGGAATTCTTCAAACATTTTATCTTTCCCAAACTTTTTATATATTGCAAATTAACATCACATATTTATCATTTATGTTTTTCCATAATTTCAAATTGCTGATTTAAAAAATAGTGTGTTAATAGTAGGCTATATAGAATAATTTTTTTTGCATATAATATATATATATATATATAATATATATATATATATATATATATATATATATATATATATATATATATATATATATATATTATATATATATATTTATATATTATTAATTTATATATATATTATATATATATATATATATATATATATATATATATATATATCCTCCAGTAGGTAAAGTTCAGTGGATTACCAAATTCCATTGGAGATTTTGAAAAACTGAAACCCAGGGCCAAATTAAAGCCTGACATGCTCCAATATGAAGTGCTTGAAATTATGCAAATTAAAGGAAGTTGGTAAAATAGATAAATGGAAGTGTGTTCTGGTCTTTACCAATGGAGTAAATGTAAGATTGAGCATAGCAGTTAAGTCTGGGTCAGAGAGCTGGACGGAGAAAGGATGAGACTCTCTGAAATTTGAGATACAGGAACTCTCCTCAAAGGAGGAGGTACGTGACTGGAAAATTCAAAAGGGGAATTTAAATTGTAATTTTTCAATAGAATAAGAAGAGTGATGCAACATTGACGGTCAGAAAGATTTTGTTAAGGGAAGAGTAAGAGAGTTAACAAGTTGACAAGCCCTAGACTACACTTTATCAAGTGGAACCACCCCAGTTATGTGATTCATACTCTATACAAGGGCGAATAACAACAATATGCACAGCTAGAAACTGGGGTGGTGAGTAGTAGTTCTGAAGGCACCTTGGAACACCCAATTTCCTAGAAACTTGTTAGAAAGAACAATGTGATCCTTCTAATAAACAAGAAAGATCATGAAAAAGAAAATATTGAGAACAGAAGGAGGTTAGAGTTGTTTTCAAAGAAGATATAGTTGTGTGGAAGATTATGTCAAGTAGATAGATGAAGCTGAGTTACTGAGGCGTAACAACCATGGTTTCTTACTATACATACGAGAAAGATCAGAGGTCTGTTGCTTCAAGGCTACCATCCTAGCATCATTTATTTGCTGTTGAATAAGTCATTTGTCAAATTGGAAGGAGTAATGATGAGTGGTTGGGTTATCAATGCCTAAGAGTGGAAGGGAGACAGTATCTGATAAATCATTGATGTAAAAAAGAAGAAAAAAAAAAAAAACTAGTTGGGGATAGAACATAATTCTGAGGAATACTACTACTACTACTACTATGAATAGATTTAAAGGATTAATGGTGTATTTTTATTTACAATAGCAACCATAAAACGACTGGAACAGAAGTCAAGAGAAGGTTACAAAGAGATGGATAAATGCAGAAAGTGGGAGGTTTACAAATACAAATTAAAGCTTTGGGCGAGAGTTTATTAAAATCCTTCGATATGTCTAGTGCCACAGGAAAAGATTCATCAAAATTAGGAAGTGTTAAGTTCAAAGAGTGCAGAAATAATATTTTAATGAGTTGAAAGAAGGCAAAGGGAAGGAATAGCTCTGGAACAGTCTAGATTGGAATTAGAGGGAAAAGTTTATGTAGACAGTTCAGCTTTAGCAGAAGTTAAGACAGCAGTATTACTGATGATAAGAGAGAGAGAGAGAAGAGAGTAGGAAGTATGGTCTGCACTATTTTAAAATTGCCCAAATATTTCTAGAACAAAAAATTGTTGCATTTGCTATAAAGAAAGGTTTTTAGGGCTTCTAAGAGCTAAATTTTGTAACATATCTGGAATGAAATGTATATTTAAAATAAGAATTTCTGAATTTGAAGACAATGATAATTCTGCTAAACCAAGATTTATTCAGTTTTAATTTCAACGGGATATATTATTATTATTATTATTATTATTATTATTTATTATTATTATTTATTATTTATTATTATTATAAAACAATGTAATAGCCCAAAAAATGTTTAAAATTTAACATATAAAGTAACTTCACAAATGTTGTCAAAAAAGTTCTATAAATATATATATTATATATATATATATATATATATATATTATTATATAATAATTATATATATTATATTATATATATATATATATATATATATACTATATATATATAGATATATAATATATATATTATATAT
>JABUQX010000127.1:0-12500 GCA_015478945.1 Trachelipus rathkii
GAACTCCATCAGGGGTGGAGAGGACGGGAATATTACCAAGCTAAGAGTTTTTCAAGGGAAGCGCTTTGATTTCGTGAAGAACGCGCACCGGGAGGAAACCATTCCGCATCGATGTCACTTCGGGATCAGTAGTACCGAGAACATCTTTCAATTCCTCACTCAGGATAGGAGGATTGTACGTTGTTAGGTGTTGTGACATTGAAGAGCTGCTGTAGAAGAAGTAAAGCGGATATCCATCATCAATCGGAACTTTACGAGTAGGATCCAAGAAAGAGTTTAGCGGGGTGATGGACGGCAAAACGCTGATATTTAAAAATCTTAGTAGACTGAGCAACTTCAGACCTCTCAAGGGGAGGAACAGTAAGAGCTGGAACAAAGTAGGAGTCGACTACGCGTCCTTGCTCATGATGCGAGGTGTCTTAGTCATAGTGTCTGTTCTAAGATGGGGAGCGAAGATAGCACGTGGAATTCCAAGATCCCTGTATTTACAGGGGTTGAGGAGCTCCTGTCAGGTCCTGGCCTAGAAATAGTAGTAGAGGAAGGGGCGGGCTGGGAGTCGGCCAATAGGTGGTCTTCGCTATTCTTTAAAACAGTATATTTTAAATTTGCATGAACCATACGAAAAGAAATCTTCCATCAACGCAATAAATAAGCAAAAATATCAATAAGACCAATAAACAATATAAAATAACATATCCTGGTAGAGTAGTGCGGAAACGTCGCCCACCTCAAGCCCAGAGGTCAAAGGCTCCTTCCTCGAAACCTCAACCCGTGGGATTGGGATATGGGTGAGGCCTTGGAAAAAGACCCCAGGAACTCTACGTCCGGGCCCAAGATGACATATTAACAGATTTGCACCACATGTCAAGGTGCGCGGAGCCCAAGATTTAACACCCAAGTGAGGGACAGTTTCCTCAGTGGTTAGCCAAGGTTCGGCTCCCCAACAATTGACGATTCGCAGAAAGGAGAATAACCAGTTTTTGTCCTGTACCCTCACCCACGGGGGAAGGAAGGCAAGATGAGAAGAACAGCACAGAAACAGCAGTTCGATTGCTGCTAGGATTTGGGAGAGGATGAAGATAAAGATTCCCATAAGAGAGACCAGGAGTTCGTATGGTAGTACGTAAGAAAAAAAGAGAAAATAACTTGGGATATGGAAGGGGAAAAAATAATAATTCAGAAATATTTATAGGTAATAATAACAACTATGGCGATAATAAAATCAATAACACTCAAAACATAATAATGAAGAAAACGATAAGAATAAAAACCACAAGAATGAGAACTATAATGACGATAAGTGATACCTGGGAATGGGAACAAAAAAAATCTTTTTTTGAAGGTAGCTCTCAGCAGGAACCGAAGTGTCTGAGTCCCCTTTCCTCGGAAAGGAGGTCACCTTCGTGAGGGGGGCACAATATATGTACTAAAAGCTGTCAATTGCAGCATTAATTAAAGTAATGTGCCATTAACTTACGAATACAGTTCTTTCTACAGTCAATAAATCCAGTAAAAAATGGTTTATCAGCAAAAAATGTAAATTCTTAATTTTTGCCTGCAAACTAAATAATATTTCAAACACTAAATTACATATGTTAAAGAATAATAATAATAATAATAATAATTGATAATATAATAATAATAATAATAATAATAATAATAATAATAATAATAATAATAATAATAATAATAATAATAATAATAATAATAATAATAATAATAATAATAATAATAATAATAATTTTTGAAAACGATTATCAACTTCTTCCTCTTTGAATGTTTCAGGTATCCACATTGATACTTACACTGGTAAAAGTTGCTGTCTTGAGGAGGTTCCCAGGACACATCGTTCAGATAAAAGCAGAATGTATGCTCGAAGTCTACAAGTACTCTAGCCAATGTATTAAACTGATCAGCAAGCCAGAAATCAGCAAATTGCACAAAAACAAATGGAGCACAAATAACTCGACCCTACAGTAATAAAAGACAAATATAATTTCATTAGCTAAGAGCAGTTAAACAAATTTCCAGAAGTAATTTAAAATTAAAAAATGGTCCGATTAATTTTCTTCAATTCAGTAAAGTAAGCAACATAAATCAAGCACATTTATAACTTAAGCAACAAAAAATATTCTCTCTTACCAACTTTTTAAGAAGCCAAAATCGGGCTTCGTGGTGGAAAGATCGTGAAGGATTCAGCAAGGAACAAATCATTATTGTAACAATAGTAGTAATTGAAATTATAATATGGAGAAATCACCATATATTAGGTAGCATACAAAACAAGACGCATTAAAGCCATATCACACCCTGCAACGTACAAAAAAAAAAAGTGGTTAATCCTCGTTTCTCTTTATCCATCCTTCCTCCGCTCTCGCATTGTATCCGGTGTCTTTTTTAAAAAATGGGACAAATCACTAACCACTTTTTTTTTTTTTTACTTGCAGGTGTGATATGGGCTTTATGCGTCCTTGGTTTTTTGTATGCTCCTAATATAGGTATTTCTCCATATTATATTCCATTACTACTTATTGTTACAATGATTTTGTTTCTTCTGAATCCTTCACGATCTTTCCACCACGAAGCCCGATTTTGGCTTCTTAAAAAGTTGGTAAGAGAGAATATTTTTTGTTGCTTAAGTTATAAATGTGCTTGATTTATGTTGCTTACTTTACTGAATTGAAGAAAATTAATCGGACCATTTTTTAATTTTAAATTACTTCTGGAAATTTGTTTAACTGCTCTTAGCTAATGAAATTATATTTGTCTTTTATTACTGTAGGGTCGAGTTATTTGTGCTCCATTTGTTTTTGTGCAATTTGCTGATTTCTGGCTTGCTGATCAGTTTAATACATTGGCTAGAGTACTTGTAGACTTCGAGCATACATTCTGCTTTTATCTGAACGATGTGTCCTGGGAACCTCCTCAAGACAGCAACTTTTACCAGTGTAAGTAACTAGTATCAATGTGGATACCTGAAACATTCAAAGAGGAAGAAGTTGATAATTGTTTACAAAAATAATAATTATTATTATTATTATTATTATTATTATTATTATTATTATTATTATTATTATTATTATTATTATTATTATTATTATTATTATTATTATTATTATTATTATTATCATTATTATTATTATAATTATTATTCTTTTAACATATGTAATTTGGTGTTTGAAATATTATTTAGTTTGCTGGCAAATATCGAGAACTTACTTCTTTTGCTAATAAACCATTTTTTTTACTGGATTTATTGACTGTAGAAAGAACTGTATTCGTAAGTTAATGGCACATTACTTTAATTAATGCTGCAATTGACACAGCTTTTAGTACATATATTGTGCCCCCTCACGAAGGTGACCTCCTTTCCGAGGAAAGGGGACTCAGACACTTCGGTTCCTGCTGAGAGCTACCTTCAAAAAAAGATTTTTTTTGTTCCCATTCCCAGGTATCACTTATCGTCATTATAGTTCTCATTCTTGTGGTTTTTATTCTTATCGTTTTCTTCATTATTATGTTTTGAGTGTTATTGATTTTATTATCTCCATAGTTGTTATTATTACCTATAAATATTTCTGAATTATTATTTTTTCCCCTTCATATCCCCAGTTTTTTTCCCATTTTTCCTTACATACTACCATACGAACTCCTGGTCTCTCTTATGGGAATCTTTATCTTCGTTCTCTCCCAAATCCTAGAAGCAATCGAACTGCTGTTTCTGTGCTGTTCTTCTCATCTTGCCTTCCTTCCCCCGTGGGTGAGGGTACAGGACAAAAACTGGTTATTCTCCTTTCTGCGAATCGTCAATTGTGGGGGAGCCGAACCTTGGCTAACCACTGAGGAAACTGTCCCTCACTTGGGTGTTAAATCTTGGGCTCCGCGCACCTTGACATGTGGTGCAAATCTGTTAATATGTCATCTTGGGCCCGGACGTAGAGTTCCTGGGGTCTTTTTCCGAGGCCTCACCCATATCCCAATCCCACGGGTTGAGGTTTCGAGGAAGGAGCCTTTGACCTCTGGGCTTGAGGTGGGCGACGTTTCCGCACTACTCTACCAGGATATGTTATTTTATATTGTTTATTGGTCTTATTGATATTTTTGCTTATTTATTGCGTTGATGGAAGATTTTTTTTTCGTATGGTTCATCCAAATTTAAAATAAACTGTTTTAAAGAATAGCGAAGACCACCTATTGGCCGACTCCCAGCCCGCCCCTTCCTCTACTACTATTTCTAGGCCAGGACCTGACAGGAGCTCCTCAACCCCTGTAAATACAGGGATCTTGGAATTCCACGTGCTATCTTCGCTCCCCATCTTAGAACAGACACTATGACTAAGACACCTCGCATCATGAGCAAGGACGCGTAGTCGACTCCTACTTTGTTCCAGCTCTTACTGTTCCTCCCCTTGAGAGGTCTGAAGTTGCTCAGTCTACTAAGATTTTTAAATATCAGCGTTTTGCCGTCCATCACCCCGCTAAACTCTTTCTTGGATCCTACTCGTAAAGTTCCGATTGATGATGGATATCCGCTTTACTTCTTCTACAGCAGCTCTTCAATGTCACAACACCTAACAACGTACAATCCTCCTATCCTGAGTGAGGAATTGAAAGATGTTCTCGGTACTACTGATCCCGAAGTGACATCGATGCGGAATGGTTTCCTCCCGGTGCGCGTTCTTCACGAAATCAAAGCGCTTCCCTTGAAAAACTCTTAGCTTGGTAATATTCCCGTCCTCTCCACCCCTGATGGAGTTCGTAATACCTCAAAGGGCACGGCCTGTGCTGCTGAGGTCCAACATGATAGCACTGATGCTATCATAGTCCATCTGCAAAGAAAATCCATGCTTGTTACTAATGTGTATAGATTTTCCCACCTAAGAGCACCTTCTAAGCCAAATCCCAGGCTGCTTCTTACATTTAATACACCGTTTCCCCCGACTAAGATAAAGATGAGATTTACCATAAATGATGTACGATCGTACATTCCATGTCCAAGAAAAGGTTTCAAGTGCCAGAAATTTGAGCACACCCAAAAATATTGTTGGACCATTTTTCCCAGAAGTTGTCCCGCAAGAAGGAGTACCGCAGGGTACTCGAACAACATTATCAAAGTATACATTAGAAGTAAGTCAAAAAAACACTGAAACTGAAATAGGATAAAATAAATATAATTTCAATTAATTAATAATTTAAATTATAAAAAAGGAATACATTTAATTAATTCAATTAAATAAATATTTTCGAAAGAAATTTTTAGAAAATGATTGATTTTCTAGAAGAATAAGTTGTATTAATATATACTATATATATAGTATATATATAATATATATACTTATATATATAGTATATAACTATATTATTTATAATATATATATTTATTATATATACTAATATATATCTATATATAATATATATTATAATATTTATATAAATATTGATATATACTTATATGTATTGATATATCATATTACTGATATATATATATATATATATACTTATATTATATTAATATATCACGGTTCTTTCTTTGTTTCTTTCTTCACCTTCCTCTTTGCCCCAGATTGGCCGTAACGTGCTTACAAGCATCGGAAAGACAAGCAGTAGAAGATGACATGAAACGTCGAAAAGAAAAGCCCAGCCTTACCGCCACCCCTAGTATACCATTAATTAGTGAGAGCGCAGTCACAGACAGAAAATCCACCCTAAGCATCACGGGACGCGCACGGACCCTCACTATTGTAAATCGTCAATGCTAGTTCATCACCTGCCCAAGTCTGGGCCACAACCGCCGCCATACAAACCCGGCCATTCTCTCCTTCATGCACCTTTATCTCGCCTCTGCCAAACTCATTACTCTCCTTCAGACATTCGTTCACCGACTCAATCACTTTCTCTCTCGGTCTCCCACAGCCGGTCGTGTCCAACACCATCTCAATCATCACGCTAGCCACCGGACCTTTCGATTCCTCCTTTTCCACATGACAAAACCATCTTAATACACTTAATTTAAATATTCTCCTCATTTACCCCTTTCTTCACACCACACACTCCTTAATAACGTTCATTCCTCACTTTATTAATCCTTTTCACACCTAACGCGCCCTAAGATTTCCATCTGAAAACACATTGAACTTTTAGATCTATATTCTTATTCCAAGACCATAGTCTCACTACCCATTACAATAACACAGGTAACAACATACCCTTCCACCTAAAGCTCTAGCGCACTCAAGACTTAGTCCCTTTACATTCACAACGATTTAATTGCACCATTCCACCTTCCTGCCCATTCACAACTTTCCTACTACACTCTGCATCCATCCGTTCCCTTCTCATCCAACACATACCCTACAATATTTAACAAACCACCCACTTGCTCAGAGCTGCTCATCATCTAATAACTATCACACTGAGGACCTTGTCCTCACTCAACACCCCAGAACCTTACGCTTATCTAGTTTACTTTCAAACCCCTCTCTTTACATCACCCTCGCCAAATCTCTCCACCAAATCCTCTCACAACTCTATCAGATCGCCACAGAACCAATCTCCGCATTACAATTAGTAGGGACCTCCACTCCTTCCATTCTCCATCATTCTAACCCATTTCCTGCCATCCCCACTCGAATTCTTACTCATAACCCACTCCCGACTTACACATGCAAACTAACCAAGGAGACATACAACATCCCGTTCTCACTCCGCTCTTAATCCTAACCAATCACCCATTGACACCAATTTTATTCTTACACCGCTCACTATCGTCCCATACCATTACTTTTGATTTCCATTCAGAAGCCCTTACCACCCCAACACCATATATCACTACATACCTGCCACTAAGCTTCCCTATTAATTCTAATCAACGCCTGTTGTAAATCCATTAAAACCTAATATAATTTATTCTGTCTTTCCTTCATTTCTCACCATCAATTTTGTTTCAAGAAAAGCTTGCTTACTATACTATATTATATTATTATATATATATATTATATATAATTATATATATCTATATTAATATAGAACTTATATATATATATATATTATATATATCTATCATTATATATATACGAGCATACATATATACTATATAGTACTATATATATTCTATATATAATACATACTATATATAAAATTTATATATAATACTATATATATGTAAATATATTATCATAGTATATATATAATATATATACTATATATATAATAATAATATATATACTATAATATTATATAATACTCGTAATATATATATCATATATAATATAATATAATATAATACTATATATATTTAAAGAGACTACTTGTCGATAGTGATATACTTTATTAGAGAGGACAGCCCTTGAAATATCCTTTTTTAAGTATTTATGCTTTACTGATCAACTCCATCTTTAATTACTAAATGCTACCACAAATTAAAAAACATTGTTAAAGACCACTTTTTTTAATGAATTAAATTTAAAGAGGGATCAGCTAAATTTTCCGCTCCCGACACGCGAACCCTGCTTTCCAGGCTAAGGGACTGATTTTCTTTCTTGCATAATCATCAATTTCAGGTGTCTTCGTGTCTGCTATTTTTTCATGTGTTGCTAGAAAAAATTTTGATTGTTTTCAGATATTCATTTTTTTGTAAGAAATCTATCTTAACTTCAACCGGAGCTTATTTGTAGTTGTACTATCTATAAATTGCAAGGATTCCCATCATTCTTTGCGATGGTTCAGAATGTGATCTGATCACTTTTGAATCCATCTTTATCATGTTGATAATGTGATAGAGGGCCCAGTGTATACGCACTTATGACATTGTTACAAGCTTCAAATTTATCTCCCTGTCCATTGTCGCAGGTCATCCGTTATGCTTGAAATCTTTTTCTTCCTGCCACCCGTATCGATCTATCCAACTGTCCGCAGTAAAGTCAATGTATCACTCCTGTCCCATTGAACCATATAGCAACGCGCATCCTATCCGCGACGCAGAGGCCGAGCGGAACGGTCCCTGCGACCTACTATACCGGCCTTTGGACGCACTATTTTGCTACAATATTCTTCGTTTTGAGGGATTAGGAGAGAATGTTATTTTATACGCGTGCTAGTCTCATTTTGAATGAATGAGCGTAATATTTTTTGCTTATTTATTTTAACCACTGCTCCATAATTAGTCCGATTATCAAAATTGCTAGACACATTGTAAAAAAGGAATCCCTAAAATACAAACCTCCCTGATAGCCCTCAGCCTCCTGCTCAAAGGGTACCCGCAGTCGGCCGGAAATCAGACCATCCGCAACAGTCGACTATGCTGATCTACCCATCTATATTCTCTTGTGCACACTTAAGGAGCGGAAGCGCGTGTTATCCTATCCCGGTACCCCCTCCTGTGGACTGACCCTTGTTAAATGCTTATTGCGAGTCGATCCTGAGACCTATATAAACTCCTCAAGATCGCTCTTCCACTGAATGATGATCTTGATGCATTAAAGCGCATATCTCTGACCATCGACACATCAGATATTTTTAGTCTAGTCTATCTTGTATCCGCAGCAGAACAAGTGCTAGGAGTATTTATTAAGTCCACCACTGCCTCGACAGTTACATGCAACAATGCCCGCCACCCGACGGGGTATTTACAGATAATACGAGTGAGACCTACTAAAACACACCCTAATATGTGTTTGGGGACATGATTAGATTAGCCAACTGTATATTAGTTTGTGCGAATGGTTGGTTTTTATATATCAGTAATTGCGCAGTGATCTGTTTTTTTTTTTTGTTTATCCTGTGATTAAGTATAGAGGAAGGGATAGAGTTGTTGGAAGGCATTCCATCATATACTGACTGAAGGATGCTAGAGTTAACGTATAGCATTAGACATCATTACGGGTTTGGTTTGTGAGAAGAGGAGACAGAAACAATCGCTTCCAATTCTACATATCTACTCCATAAACCTAAATTGTTTATCAAAAGGTGGGAAAATGATAAAATTCTGTTACGTTCCATTATATACTGATGTTACGAGATTGGGAGACGCAGTGGGGATCCCACTACCTCAGCCGAAAGTTTGTTTGTAATACATTTAGCCATCTAAAAATGAAAAGAAGTTATTGTTGCTAATAATGGAGATCTGGCCTTCCGTTCATATCATTAAAACAGTCATTAATCTCTCTTACAAAACATAACTTCTTTCTTTTAATGGCAGTATACCAGACAGTTTCGGGCTGAGTACGGGTCCCCACTGTCTCCAGATAACTCAGTAACCATATAATTGAAACTAACAGATTTCTATTCATATTTCTACCTCACCCTTGGTATTAAACAACTTAGTTTATGGAATTAACTATGTAGATGACATTTTTTTCTCCCTCCCCTCAACACACCAACCCAATTGATTGTCCTAACTATATATATAATACTCTATCATTCCTTCAGTTCAGATATACGATAGAAATGCTTTCCAAAACCTCTATCCCCTTTCTCGATACCTTCAATCACATGCAATAACATCACTTGCAATTTACATATATATAGAAAACCACATTCAGCAACCCAAACTATATACCATTGCATTCTAATCATCCCCAAACACAAATTAGCTGTTCTGTCACTACTATTTCTCCGTGCACTTTCGTATATGCTCTCCCCTTCTTCTAGCCACAAGAAACTAATACATTCACCCGAAATACTTTCAATCCACTTTTACTATCCTGAAGTTTTTCATCACAAAAGCATTTTAACAAACCAAAAGAGAGGTACTATAGCAATTTCCCCCCGAAAAATAGCAACACCTCCCTTTTTACCAATTCCTCAATTACCACTATATTCGTTAAAAACAAATATTACCAAAAAATAGTACCCTCATTCCATCAAATAAATCACCTTAAAAAACATTCAAAACCCCAAAACGAAAAGAAAATCTTTCCCAAAGCTTGTATATATCACATCCCCTTCAATACTTGCCAATAAACAATATATTAGGTGAAACCATAGATTGCAAAGAAGAAAAAAATCAAACATACAGAGACCTGCACAAGGACAGACAGCATAAATTCGCTTTAACAAGTCATAGGCGTAACACGGGCCACTATATCAATATCAAAAAATATTCCAATGATTCAGAAATATCAATCACACGACCCGCCAAATCATGGAATCCTTTTGCAGTGATACTAGCTAACCAACTACATAAGCAAATCCCGTGAAAAGTATCAAGATAGCTTTTATCAAAACTGAATATCTGAAACATCAAATATTTCAAACAACACCTGAAGAAAATAGCAGACCAACTCGAAACACACTTCTGAATGTGCAGACAAGAAGAAATCACTCCAGTCTTAGCCTGAAGAGATTTCTGCGTGTCGGCCGAAAAATTAGCTTTTCTATTTTAAAATTTATTTCAGTAAAATAGTTGTCCGTTAAACAATGATAATTATTATGATAGTTTTACCTTTCCAAGTGAAAGTAGCGATGGGAAGTACTAAAAAAAATCCAAGGGCTCCTCTCTAAGAAGATATCTAATATTATAATTACATATATAATAATAATATATATATTATATTATAGTATAATATATATATATATATATACTATTATATTTGCTTAATATCTACTATATTAATATTATACTATATATACTATTTATATATCGGCATCAGATATAAAAACTTTTCCTAGATATAATTTTGAATAGGTGAAGAATCTAATACTAAATATGTTTGTACAGTCAATATATGTATTATATATATATATGATATGATATTATATATTAATATATAGTATATATATTATACTTACTATATATTTATATACTCATAAATTAATATTAATATATAATATACTATGATTATATAATTATATATATATAATATAGTATATACTATATATATATATTATATACTACGTATATATATAATATATATATAAATATAATATATATAGTCTATAACTATATATTATTATTATATATATATATATATATATATATATATATATATATAATTTATATAATATATACTATAGACACTAAACAAAAATATACTTATTATATTATATATATATATAATTATAATATAATATTATAATAGTTATGATATATATATATAATATATAATATATAACATATAACTACACAATTAGCTATCTATATTTAATTCAATTACAGTAAAACTTTTTTGAAAGTCTTCGGAAAATATTTTGAATTTTTCTTGAACATATTACTTCACAATTTACATTTATAACCCGAGACAAATTCGAATTTTATTTCTCTTTCCGAATTCGTTTGATTATATCAAATTGCGAATATTTTCTGTTAAAAACTCGGAAAAATTTATAAATTTGCCTCAATTTTAATTTGAAATCTATAAATAACAAAAAAAAACATGATTTATTTAAAAAAAATGTTGCGCATATTTTGCATCAATCGTATAATTTCTGAAAAAAAATTACAAATATATTTTTTATATTTCTGTTTGATATTCCCTCTATTATTTAGTGTAAAATTTACAGCTCACCCGTAGAAAACCCCGGTTTTTCCTGATTTTTGGCCGGGGCCGGGGCCCCGGTCGGTTCCTAACCGCAGGGTAATGTCCTCAGTATGATCCTCTTCGCACCGTTGTTCAACAACGTGGCCTCCAACATCTCAAGCCCAGTCTGAAGAGTTTCCTTTACCTGGGTGACCTGACGATTTATATGGAACCAAATCTTCCTATATGTTTCGCCATCTACAACTTATTATAAATAGGCTAACGACTTAGTGCGATACGCGGGGATTTCTGTTCTCCGTACCAAAAAATTATGAACGTTCATTTTCGTTGGAGAAACTGACTGGGTGGCCGAGAGGAACACCTCACATCATTGGTTCTTCATGGTTCTTCCATCAAGGTTGAACCACAGGTTAAGTTTTTAGGATGATTTTTGGCGAACGATGTTCATATTTTCCCCATATCCATCGTTTGAAGACTGAGTTGCGATCGACCGCTGGATCTTCTTCGTCACCTCACTTCCACCACTTGGGGCGCAGGCAGAAGAACCCAATTCAGGCTCTTCATATCTTTGGTGAGATAAAGATTGGATTACGGCTGTGGCATATATGACCAAGCCTCTAAATCTTATCTACACCTGAACCCCATCCAAAATGAAGGTCTGCGCATTGCGATCTGGGCCCTATGATCTTCGCCGAAGGAGAGCCTGGAAGTGGAGGTTGGGATCTTGCTTCTATCTTTGAGAAGGGTATTCCTCATATACTCCTTGTACTTTCAACTACTGACTCCCACACCATTGGTTTTGGCTCCTATTCTTTATAAGATGGCTCTTTGCCCACCATTTTGGCTATTTGCCTCCTTGGTGGTTGATATCTTACGAGACTATTACATCTTCTCAACTTATGACGATTCTCTTGAGCTGTGGTTGCATCCACCATCACAGATGTGTAAAAAGACGTGGTCGTTGTCTAAATCCAAGGACCACCCCTCCTCAATGCCGCTGCCTCTTCACACCTTGCTACTCAC
>JABUQX010000127.1:22500-27500 GCA_015478945.1 Trachelipus rathkii
TAATAAAGCCTTGGTTTAATTATCGTTGTCTTTAAACTCCAGAAGCTCACACAACTTGTATTTCATACCGGAATGGTGCAAACTCTACGAGATTCTCCTTGACACAAAACTTTTTTCTCCGTAGAAAATACAGTATTCTTTCTAGTTCTTCCTCGTATTTTGCCAAAAAAAAGGTGATCTCTAACTTTGTTTCTTCCTCTAGTTTCTTCCGGACACAACTTTCATTTTATCTTTTGCTAAACCTGAACTATTCGCTCAAACTTTTGTCTCTAACTCTATTCGTGACGATTTCGGAGCTATTCCTCCTCCTACACTTCCCTTCAGCTCATTTATGCCTAATATTGGAATTTCTTCTAAAGACATTATTTCAACACTCTGGGAGCTTACACTAAGAAGGTATTGGGTCCTGATGGTATTCCTCCTGTGGTTCTTAAATCTTATGCTTCTTAATTTGCACTGAGTCTTGGTAAACTATTTCGTCTCTGTCTTTCCATTTTGACCTTCCCTTCCTTCTGGAAAAATGCATTCATCCAGCATGTGCCAAAGAAGGGGTATCCCTCTCAATCCTTTAACTATCGTTCTATCGCCTTAATTATCTTAGGTGCGTGTTGGGTGTGAAAAGAATTGATAAAATGAGAAAAGCATGTTAGGGAGCTGTGTGGTGTAAAAAAAGGCGTGAAAGAGAATCCTCCATTTTCTCTAAAGTTTTCGAGTTATCTTTAAGAGGAAGATTTGGGAACATCTCAATTCTTCTAATCTTATCTCAGATCGCTAGAATATGCTTGCTTAAACAACATTCTACTGGTGGTCTACGAGTTTTGGTCTTCTGCTATTCAGCATTTCGGTGAATCTTTTGCTGTTGCCTTAGACATATCGAAGGCATTCGATAGAGTCTGGCACAAATCTTTGATTTCTAAACTTCCATCTTTAGGTATCTGTCCATCTCTTTGATTTCCTTTCCGGTCGTTCTAAAGCAGCTGTTGTAGACGGCCACCGTTCATCTTTTAATAGTGGTGTTCCTCAGGGTTCTGTCCTATTCGCAACCCTTTTTTCTACTTTTCATTAATGACCTTTCTTTCTATCAGCTTATCTCTTATTCACTCTTGTGCCGACGACTCCACCCGTAATTATTCCTTCCAATTTAATAAACTCACCAATCAACAGCAAATAGTCGATGCTAGGAGGGTGACCCTGGAGCAACGATCTTTCTCGATCTCTAATTGGATAGTTTTCAATGTCACAAAAACACAGTTCCTTTATCTATCTACTCGACATAATCTTCCACACAACTATGATATCTTCATCGAAAACGCAGAAATCAAACCTTGGTGTTTCTTTTTTTTGTGATCTTTCTCGGAAAGATTACATTACTTCTTTTTCTAAACTATCTTCTAAGAGGTTGTGTGTTCTGAGGTGCATTCAGGATTTTTTCACTCCATCCAAATTGCTTGCTCTATAGGGGTTCCATTCACCCATGTATGGAGTATGGTTCACACGTTTGAGGTGGTTCCACTCGCACCACTCTATGAGAAGGTTGATTCTAGGGCTTTTCGTCTTAACTTTGCTGCTCTCACTAACTCTCCAGTCTTTTCTCTGTCCAACTCTCTCACCCCAGATTTAACCTCTATGTTTAATCTTACATGTACTCCACTGGTAAAGTCTGGAACACTCCCTTTGTCTACTTTCCCAACTACCCTTGACTTGTACACTCAAACGCCGTGTATCAAGACATGTCGACCTTAAATTTAGTTTGGCCCTGGCTTGGAAATTCCCTCCTAACTCTGGGGGAATTATGGTAGGCCTTGGCCTTTGCCCACCTGAGGAGTTAAAAAAAATCACAATCCAAATATTGAGTGGTTAATCAATTTTAAAATGGCTTGAGTCAGGAAAACTTTTTGATTAATTAAATTTCCGGATGAACTTGTTAGTTCAGCTTCAAAAAATTTCTGAGAAACTAGCATAAAATTTTTCGTACAAGAAATTCAGTAAATTATGGTAAGTATTTATTTGTTTTAATATATTAATATTTCGATATTTGAGGACATTTAAGGAATAAACTTCAAAAGGTTATTTAAATGTATGCGAGGAATATTTCGAGTGAACTTGTTTTTCCAAGTTCTTTCTACATTGTCTTCGATAGATAAGGTTAAGTGAATCGAGTTATTAAATGTTTTAACCTTAAGAACCCAACTGTTAGACAAAAAACCTTTCATGTAAATGAGTATGGCGTCAGTTTTTCAATTGATGTTTAAGTATAGTATTGTGTAATGGGAATAACACTGCAGTTGTTAAGTACACAAGGATGTAACCGAATACATCACCGGAAGCGTACGGAGACCTAAATGTTATAATTCGTACACATTCATTAAATAACTGGTTATGCAGGTTCCGTGCGGTACACGGGGTGTTAAACCGACGTGGAGTTCGGGAGGCTCTCTCGAGGCCACATCCACAGCCTACCCTACGTGGTGGGGTCCTAGAAGTTGTGTGGGTCTCTGGCCTGTTGTGGGAAGAAGGACTACTCTTTGCATAACCAGCGATTCGTCGCCTGTTATGCTCTTGACATCCCAGGTGCCCAAACGGTCGGAGCAATCCCGAAAAGGAGCTTCCCGTCATAGTCGTTCTCTTTTGTTTACTACAAATGCTGCTCCCCCTCCGAGAATGCCAGCTGACACATCATTCTCGATATATTACGTATTGCGGTCCCCCACCACCAAAGCTCTTACTGAGCAAAGAACCGTTAAATGAGAAATGGGTCCCTTTTCGTTCAAGCTATTACCCAGAATCAAATTTCCATCTTGTCATCCTTAACGTTTCTCGGAAACATCCCTCGTATTTCCACTCCTGATGAAATAAGAAACAAAACGAAAGGCAGTATTTATTCTTTAGAATAGAAAAACGAAGATATTGCTGTTATTTTAAGAAATCTCCAGCAGAAAAGATTACCCGTTACAAACGTATATCGATTTCTCCCACGTCGGGACTCTCCTGACACTCCCAATCCTCGTTTACTGTTGACCTTTAGTACCCCTTATCCACCTTCAAAGGTGAAAATAGGGTTCACAAGCTACAGTGTTCGTTTATTCCCCGACCCAGGCGTTTCTTTAAATGCCAACGGTTTGATCATCCCCGAAAATACTGTATGGGGACCGCATGACATATGCCCAGTCTGCGGAGAAGAATTTCACATTCCTGTGGAAACACATCACACTGCAAAAACTGTGGAGGACCCCACAATGCCTCTTCCTTAAAATGCCCTTCTTACCTATTTGAACAGGAGATTTTGGAGTTATGCACCATACAAAAATTGAGCAGGAGGGTGCCAATCACCAGCTCAGAAATATCCACTGAACAAAACAGTCTTATTCTACAATCGCAGCAACCCCCTGCCTCCGCGTGATAATAATCCACCGACTCAACTCCATTCCAGTAAAACTCTTCCCCAAATCTCTAGCCAACAATCAGTTACTGCAGCCTGCCACCATCGCCCTATACTACCGACTTCTTGATAATCCAAAAGCTGCAGTCAATCGTTCAGCCTGTGCATCAACAACCCTATTCAGGTACTGGTTTTCAGTAATATTTGATGAAGGTCCAACACAAGGCTTGGAGAGCATTTCCTGCCAAGACACTCTGTCCTATACCCTTCCGATAAGTTCGCCAAACTCACGTAAGAGGCCTGCTTCTATGTCCCCTAATCTGTCTTCCACCATTACTCAATTTACTGAAAAAGATGTTCCTAAACACAAAGGAAAGATAATCACCAAGTCAAAGATTATTCGCTAAAATACAAAACATCCAAATTTCTTGAGCAAAACGCACTGACCCCAGATGTAAAAAATGCAACTCAGAAGAGACCTCGTCATAAGTCTATTCCTGAGACAAAAGCAGCGACTTCAAAGATTTTACCCAAACCAGCACAACTATTGAAATACCCAACAACCAAATCTCTGATAGCTTGCAGGATTATTCCAGCTCTTATGAATCATCCTATAACTCCTCTTCCGAATTTCCTAGCTCAGCACACCCTAAAGGATTATGCCTAGCGGATGAAATGGATCATTGCTCCCAAATGGAGCCTGATGTGACGACCGTTCAACGCAAACGGTGCAAGAGCTCCATGCGTTCTAAATCTGTTGATGGCACAAAAGGGGACCCGGATGTTCCTCATCGTAACGCAAATTGCGCAGTTTTCCAAAATCAACCACCTGATGGTTCACTGACAAAGTCTCTAGCGTCGGTCCCAGTAACCCAACGGATCCCATATTGGATTCCAATATCTGAACCTCAACTTCTTTATAAAAAAAAGTGACACTTTTCCGATGCCAGATGCTTACACTGCCTCCATGGAAACATTCACATATTCTCCACCCATTTCTAAATCTGCTTGCTTGGCAGATGCTGATATTGCTTCCATTCCTAAGCCTGAGCATTTTGGTTGCTCTTCCAACGACCAACCAAATCCGCACAATAAGATGTGCTTGGTTGAACTCGAATCACTTCGCATTCATGGCGAAACCCCTCAACCAAATACCACTGAAAATTCTACCCCCAAACCGGTCGTACAACCCAAATGTCTGCGATACGACTATTCCTTACCACCAGGCTTTGTTGCTCTTCCTCGTTGAGACTTACGTCTCAGCCTTTCCTACCCATCTGAATCCACTTCCAGCATCACCCCTAGCCACGTAGAGACAATTGTCTCAAAAAGACCATTATCATAACATTTATAACGATCTAGCATGGCCACCTTCCTTCAATGGAATTGTCGTGGCTACTACTATAATTTTGAAGAATTTGTTCAACTAATAAACATATGTACACCAAAGTGCATATATTTGCAGGAACTTCGGCTATGTCATCGCGACTTCTTCCAACCGTCGGAATATAAATCGCCGCTAACTCTATAGAAAGAGGTGATAGTGATAGGGGAGGTGCAGGAATGATCATTCATAAATCTGTCTCTTATTCTCCAGTCCTTCTTCAAACTAGACTTCATG
>JABUQX010000127.1:32500-37500 GCA_015478945.1 Trachelipus rathkii
CCAGTAAGGAGGGTTCTGGGGTATCTCCCGCAGAATCGATGTTAGAGCACATGGTATTAGGATTTGAAAGCTGAAAGCAAAGATAACTTGTGCATGATGTATTTCCCTTCTGAGAGAGAAAGAGTGGCATCACATTGGATTCAACTTCAAGGCTCACCCTGGGGAGACGATTGGAAAGCTCCAGTGGAGATACGGATCACCTCGTTTGGATGGGATCTAACAGGTGTAGTAGAGTTGGGGAGGCCTGACCATATACTGCGCAGCCATTATCCAGCTTCGATCGGATTGAGGAGGTGTGAAGACGTAAAAGGGACTTGCGATCAGCACCCCAAGGTTTTGAGGCGAGATGACTCTATAACAGACATTAGGTTATAACAAAAAGGGGACGGATAAGGCACCATATCCTTTGTTGTGAGTTTTTTGCGACCCGGCATATCCAAATACTTAGAAATAGGTGAACCACAGTTTGGAGTGCCAGCAGTACTTTCATTATACGGGCAACACGTACATGTACATGTACATGTACGAAGAATATGGTCTTTTCTTCATTCTAACAAATGCTCGATATGTTGTTCTTCCTCCTCGATGCGCTTAGCGATACGTTTCTGAAAGGTTGCGTGGGCACACACCAGTGCCGCCCTATCGACGCCCATGCAAGCACTTCTAATGCGGTCTTTCATGTCAGGGATTGTTGATATTTCGCGGTTTACCATTCCCAGAGAAAGAGATTCAGTGTGTCGAACACCTATCATGCTGGCACCACATGCCAGCCCTTTCATCAAATAGTGGTCCTGTTTCGAACCCTCAACGTCTCACTAAAGAAATAGAGGTCTATCAGTGTGTCCCCAACAATCCCGCACCACACGAGGGTGTTGACGCTCGACTTAGCGCAACCAGTGAAGATTTTCCACTGTTCAGTAATGCGTTTTATGTCTGTTGACCTGCCCATGATTGGTAAAAGTCGATTCACCACTAAAGATGTCGCAGTGGAAAATAAATTCTGCATCTTTATCTTTCGAAAAGCATATTGACAAAATGTTACTCGTTTTCAAAAATCTTCGCCGTACAGCCCTTAATGCAGCGAAATATAGTAGGGATGAAATGTATGTTGTTTCGGTAGACGGAGGATACTTCTCTGCGATATGACTGTAGCACGACTAATTCCGTTTGTGCTGACGTGGGACCATGGGCGAGTGCTGCTAACACGGCCGTAGTATTTTGTTCCCCGGTCGCTGTACGTCGACATGTTCTCGATCAAGGACTCACACTTCCATCATCGGTAAGCCGATCCACAAAACTATAATATATGTACGTCGAACCAGCGTGTCTTCCAAGGTATCGTTTCGGGTACATAAGGATTGCCCCATCCACATTGCGACCAGCTGTGCTATATATGTAGATCGTGTCGATTTTCTCTGAGGTTAATTATCTTTTCATGATTATCTGTGCGGGAACGACGTAGGGCGAGTTTCACATGTCTACGTGGAATGGTCGGTACCATACGAAGTCACAACTGAACCAGCCACTATCTTGCTCCTCCGAATCACATTTGTCTTGGAAATCCCGCATGCCGAATGCTGGCAATTGTCTTGTAATCAAAGAACAAATATATCCATTAAATTGAATGTCACTTGGAACAAGTAGATCCATTAAAATGAGTGGGAATGGACGGTCGTATGTAATCTGAGAATAAAGAAACGTTTAAAAAAAAAGACAACGTACAATAAACATAATCTATTTAACGTTCTTCATCTTAATAAGGAATATGAGACTCTCCAAGCAGGCATCGGAGAAAGTAGCTCTTTTCTCCAAGAGAAAGTCCTTGCCCATGGGGAAGTGGCGCTTCACGAAGGAACTTAAAGGGACTGTTGTGTTATATTTGGCAGACACGACCATGAGGACTGACTCATTGATGAGGCCATGTTTGACAAATTGACATCCTTGTTCAAGATCTCTTTCAACCTGACCTTGACAATGAACTGAGCATTGGACTTGGTCAACTTGTGGTTGCTGATGTACCTCTGGGAATGCTTGGTGCTGCTAGTGCTTCTGGCTTTGTCGAATCTCCGATACCTCCTTGGTGCTGCTAGTGCTTCTGGCGTTTGTCAAGAAGAGTCTACACCGATAGTCTCCATCGCCTTGGCTATAGGTTACTGAACATGCTAACTCAAGCTATCGAGTTTCTTGTGTTAATTAGGGTAAAATGCCAGTTAACCGACAAGCCCTAAACAATTATCATTATATATATATATATATATATATATATATATATATATATATATATATATATATATATATATATATATATATATATATATATATATATATATATATATATATATATATATATATATATATAAAGGCGAAATAATATGGAACTAACTAGGGAGTGGTTACGGTGTGAAGGATGAGTTTTGAGAGGATGGAGAGGCCCAAAATATCACACAAGTTGTAAACCACCAGGAAACTTCAGATCTTGGCAATTTGCACTTGGACAATGTGCCTCTTTTAAACTTCAATTAAACTTTTTATGACTTCTTTACAAAATACACAATATATATATATATATATATATATATATATATATATATATATATAAATATAACATATATATATATATATATATATATATATATATATATACTATATATATATATATTTATATATATATACATATATATATATATATATATATATATATATATATATATATATCAGTTGAATGTGAACAAGATAAAACTGAACAAATCTGGACGAAAATGAAGGAAGTCTTAATTTGTGGTGCAAGAGAAGTATGAAGAATGTCAATAGTGAATTGTGAAATGAAGAGGTGATGCAAGTTGTTAAAAGTAAAAAAAAAAGAGACAAGTGAATAAACTAAAAGGTATTGGTAAAGTGTCAAAATAAAGGTGTATGAAAATATATAAGGAGGAGAAAAAGGAAGATTAAAGTTGCATTCGTAGGGGAAAAAAAGGGGTAATGAAAAGTGTGGAAGAAGAATGAATGGGGACTTACAAGGGAATAGGAGCTCTTCTGGAAGAAAATACGAAAGGTTAAAAAAGAGAGAAAGATGAGTTTCATAGAATAATGAATAGGGATGGTACTTTCGTGACTGATGAAATGGATGTTAGTAGAGTGTGGAGGGAATACTTTGAAAATCCGCATAACATTGGCACTAATGGAGAGGTGATAGTGAATCTGTGCAGGTTTGATGGTGTATGAAAAAATAGGTATTTTGTGGATGAGGTAATTGGTAGAATGAGAAAGTTGAAGAAAGGTAAATCAGCGGGTTTATGAAATTACTGGTAAAATGATCAAGATTGAGACGAGATTGTGATTGACTGGATTTGAAAGTTGTGTAACAAAGCTTTTGTAGAGAGTATAGTTCCGAAAGATTGGAGGAGAGCAGTAATGGTACCCTAATATAAGGGTAAGGGAGATAAGTGGAACCGTAGGAAGTATAGAGGAATTAGTTTATTCAGTGTTGTAGGGAAGATATATGCTGGTATTTTGGTTGAATGAAAGCGTCGAGTGACAGAGACTGATTAGCAAATAACATGGTGTATTTAGAAGTGCTAGAGGATGTGTACATAAAATCTTCACATAAGCAAATGATTAAATGATTGAGAAAATGTGAGAGAAGAAGGATAAATTTTATTTAGGTTTTATGAACTTGCAACAGGCGTATGACAGGAGTAATAGGGAAGTTCTTTGGCAGGTGTTAGTGATATATGGTGTTGGTGGTAGGCTTTTGATTGGAATCAAAAGTATGTATGTCAATGTATGGAGTTGATAGTTAATGGTTTAATATTAATTGTGGAGTGAGTCAAAGATGTTATGTTTTCATGGCTATTTAATATGAATGAGGGTTGACGAAAGAATTAGAGGTTGGAGTGACAGGGGAATGTGTTAGACTGATGGATGAACGCACGTTTCCAGAAGGAAAGGATGGTCGAAGTGGAAAGATAGAGACGAAACAGTTTACCAACTCAGGGTGCAAACTAGGAATATGGGGAAACGAGGAACATAAAGAATATATATATATATATATATATATATATATATATATATATATATATATATATATATATATATATATATATATATATATATATATATATATATATATATATATATATATATATATATATATATATATATATATATATATAGATATATATATATATATATATATATATATATTTGATGAAAGCGGGCGTCCTTGAGATATCTCGCTCCATTATAGTTAGGGCTCAGAGAGCTATTAGCTTGAGTGTTCGGAAGTTACGTCTGATGTTCGCCAAGGCCGATCAATCTAATAAAAGATGTTTTGTGTTGTCATTTGCTTGGAGGGACGTCTTTCACAGTGGTGAAAGGGGTTATTAAGGTATATGGATATGTATTCCTGAAGGGAAGGGTGGTGCCCAGAGTGGAGACGTGTCGGTATTACCCGAGTGCGGGGATCCAAAGTTTGCTCTGTGTTGGAAGTTTCAGGAGGTTGACGCGCTTAGGGCATGGTATTATTTGAATATGCGAAAATCGTTTTTGGGTTAATTGGGCGTAAATATGTTTAGTGATGGGGTTTCAATTGGGGGGAAGGGTGTTGTATAAGGCTAGAATAGTATATTGATGGTGTAACTTTCATCTCTCTAGGTGCAAGTGTTTGTCGTAGTGTTTGGTGTAGCTGATGATCTATAGAAAGTGATTTACTATAAAACTTACACCCATTCATGTCAAAATGGGCTTTAATATATAGGATTTTTGTTTCAGTCAGGAGGCGGTGGATGAATGTGGTGGGAAGGGAATCAGTTATTGTCCTAAGTGCTTTATTTTGAACGATTTCCAATTTTTTAGTATTAGATTTTGATATTGCGGGGCCTCAGGCGGTTGTTTGCTAAAAGAGAGTCTATTATATAAAAGATTAATTGCTGGGCTTATAGATTGATTCTCTTCTATCTGAGGTGAGTAATGTGATAGGAGATATTGGGGTGATGCAGTCA
>JABUQX010000127.1:42500-57506 GCA_015478945.1 Trachelipus rathkii
TTCGTTCAGGAGCAAGCTAAGTTTAAAAACAAAGGGAAATTTTAATGTTATGAAATTATTAGTTGGTTGTTATTTTTGGGTTTCAGAGCTATGAAATATTTAGAAGAAAGTAAAATTGAGTTCTGAATGAAATCCAGTTTGCAATCTCCCGGAATTTTGTTGAAGTTGTTGGTATTTTTAATGTAGACAGATTCTGCTATTTTTCTTTTGTGAGTATGTCTTATATTTTTAATTACGGAGGTACCTTGAATATTGATACGGTGTTGGGTGAGGGTCCGGTGCTGTGTTAATGAAGAATTAGGATTGTCATTATTGAGATCGGTGGTATGCTGATAAATACGGCGAGGCAGATCTACAGTTTCCCCTATGTAAACAGAAGAACAGTTTTGACAGGGTATTTGATAAATGCATTCAGTTTGTGAAGAGGGACATTTAGGAGGTTTTAAAACTTGTTTTAATGAAAAAGTATTATTTTGGGTGAAGAACACAGAAGAGGTGAAGTGGGATTTAATTTTATTATTTAATTTATAGGGGAGAGGGAGAAAGGTGTTAGAAAGGTTTTTATTTTTAGGTGTGCTTTGATAGTAATTTTGTTTGGCTTTTCTGAAAGCGGAGTTAATTATATAGGGGGGTTACTTTAAGTTAGTAAAAGTAGAATATAAATATTTGGTCTCTGTGGATAGGTAAATGGGGGAACAAATGCGGAGAGCTCTTAAGTATAGGGAGGAGAGAGTGGAGATTTTGATATTTTTACTATGCGCAGAGTACCAATGAATATAGCCTGGGGGAGAGGAGGGTTTACGGTACACGGCATATAATAATTTTGTTTAGCTTTTCTGAAAGCGGAGTTAATTATATAGGGAGGGTACTTTAAGTTTGTAAAGGTAGAATATAAATATTTGGTCTCTGTGGATAGGTGAATGGGGGAACAAATGCGGAGAGCTCTTAAGTATAGGGAGGAGAGAGTGGAGATTTTGATATTTTTACTATACGCAGAGTACCACTGAATATAGCCTGGGGGAGAGGAGGGTTTATGGTACACAGCATAAGTTATTTGGGGGAATCCTTCCAACAGAGAATGGTGTCTAAAAAAGGTAAGGACTTATTGACAGGAAGTTCGAAAGTAAAGGATAGGGCGGGATGGATGTTGTTAATTAAATTAAGGATATCATGAAAGTTGGTATGATAGGGTATGGCTACGAATATGTCTTCGACATAACATAGCCATATTGTAGTTGTTTCATAAAAAAAAAAAACACAAGTGTATAAAGGATTGGGTGTGAAAAATTTGGTCGGGAAAATCAAGGAGCGAAGACAAACATACAATGTTGTAATTTTTTTAAAAATAATACAGAAAACTATTGAATAAAAAAATATAGTCTGGTCGTTCTTTATTACGTCAGTCAGTCGTCAATATCATAAAAAAAAATAAACATACAAACTTAGATAAAAACAAGCAAATTATATACAATAAATAAACAAATGCAAACAAAAACTAAGCAATTTATAATACACTCAATTATATAGTAAAAAAATCAATTAAACTCAAATAAGCAAATTATAAGACACAAATTAATAATAAAAAAATTTAAATAAGCAATTCTAAAGACCAAAAAATAATAGGACAAAAGCAAAAAATATTCAAACTACTAATTCATAAGGCATCAAAAAAATAATAGTACAAAAGCAAAAATTTCAAATAAATAATTCATAAAACACACAAAATAATAGTAACAAAAAGCAAACAATTCCTTTCTATATAAATCAGGGGAACAATTTCAGGGGAATTTCCAGAGACAATTTCAGGGGTTTCTATTCAAGGGATTTCAGGGGGTTTTCTTTCAGGGTTTTAGGGGTATTGGTTCAGGGGTAATTTCTTCTTCAGGGGTAGTGGTTTAGGGGTAATTTCTTCTTCAGGGGTATTGGGTCAGGGGTATCTGTTCTCAATGGCTGCAAACCAAATGAAGGGGGGAAACAAATGGATCCTCCTCTTCCACAACTGCAGACCAAATGAAGTGGTAAGAAAAAAAACTGGTCGTTGTGCCGACCAGTTTTTTCCAGTTCACAAACTGGAAAAAAACAATATCATACATAAGCTATACAATATATACAACTATAATAATAATAATAATAATAATAATAATAATAATAATAATAATAATAATAATAATAATAATAATAATAATAATAATAATAATAATAATAATAATAATAATAATAATAATAATAATAATAATAAGCACAAACTGGAAAAAAAACAATATCATACATAAGCTATACAATATATACAACTATAATAATAAAATAAAAATAAAATAATAAGATAATAATAATAATAATAATAATAATAATAATAATAATAATAATAATAATAATAATAATAATAATAATAATAATAATAATAATAATAATAATAATAATAATAATAATAATAATAAAAATAAGCATAAGCGTAAGCATAAGCAAAATAATAATAATAAAGCATAAGCAAAATAATAATAACATTAATTAATAAGGTATAATTACTAATTAATAGTAAAAGTAATAATAATAATAATAATAATAATAATAATAATAATAATAATAATAAATAGTTATAATTAATAATTAATAAAATAATAATAATAATAATAATAATAATATAATAATAATAATAATAATAATAATAATAATAATAATAATAATAAGGTATAATTACTAAGTAATAGTAAAAGTAATAATATAATAATATATAATAATAATAATAATAATGAATAATAATAATAATAATAATTAATAATAATAATAATAATAAATAATAATAATAATAATAATCAGGTTATACATTACCTAAGTAATAGTAAAGTAATGAATTATAATAATAATAATATAATATAATTTAATAATAATAATATAATTTAATAATATAATAATAATAATAATAATAATAATAATAATAATAATAATAATAATAGTAATAATAATAATTATAAATTAATAAGGTGTAATTACTAAGTAATAGTAAAAGAAGTAATAATAATAATAATAATAATAATAATAATAATAATAATCAACAATAATAATCATTCATAATAATAATAATAATAATAATAATAATAATAATAAATAATAATAATAATAATAATAATAATAATAATAATAATAATAATAATAATAATAATAATAATAATAATAATAATAAATAATAATTAATAATAATAATAATAATAATAATAATAATAATAATAATAATAATAATAATAATATAATAATAATTATTAATTAATAAGGTATAATTACTAAGTAAAAGAAGTAATAATAATAATAATAATAATATATATTACCTTAATTCACAAAGAAATCAGTCTTGATACAAGTCCGTATCACAGTAAATATCCAGTATAATCAGAAAAAAAAATTGTATCATAAATAAATTCCTACCGGAAGAAAAGAATAAATATTAGTAATACAAGCATAAAACAAAACAAAAACAACAATCATTCACTTTCAACCAAAATTATGCCAGACGAGCGTGTGGACAGGAAAGTTAGAACCATAGGTAAGGAAAACCGAAGGAAAGGAGGTGAGGATAGGGTGTTTATGCCTGATGCTGTCTGGCTACCCACCCTCACTTTCACTCACATTTTATTCCACAATCGTATCAACCTACATTCTTTCTCTCTCTCTCTCCCTCCCCCCCTCTCTCTCTCTCTCTCTCTCTCTCTCTCTCTCTCTCTCTCTCTCTCTCTCTCTCTCTCTCTCTCTCTCTCTCTCTCTCTCTCTCTCTCTCTCTCTCTCTCTCTCTCCTCTCTCTCTCTCTCAAACAATAATAATAAGCAATATATATAATATGATACAAACAAAAAAGACTCCCTTTACATACCTGGACTCCCTTGAACGCGCGACTGACTGACTGACCTGTTTCCCTCTCATACACCTGGACTAATACTTAATAAAATACTTACAGTCAGCTCACCACATCCCTCCCACCTAAGTTTGTATCATTTATCCCCAACACATTCTTCATTTACAACACAGTTTTCATCATCCAATCATACTCTTTCACTGTACCTCTACTCCTAGTACAGGGTCTCTCATACTCTACCACCTTTTCACTTTCTTCCCTCTCACTATTTACCTCTCTCGCGTCTCTTACATCTATTACTTCATTCCTACTTTCTTTCCTAGTTAACCTCTCAGACATCTCAGCAATCTCCTTATCAATCTCTCTTACCCTTGCATTCGCTCTTATTTCATTCACTACTTCATCCAATTCCACACAGAATTTATTCAAATCAGCCACTTCCATATGCACACTATTTTCCTTAAATTCTCATCAATCCTAACTAAATAACTTTCTCTCTCATTCAACGAAATTTTAACACATTGTATATGTGCTGATTCATCGTGCGCACATTCATAATTCTCGTTAATCCCACCAAAACCAGAAATTCATCCACACTACTTTCATTTCTCAAGCAAATCCTCTTATTCTTACAACCTTTCGTTTTTCTTTTTCATCCGGGTTTTTCACTAACACCAAAGGTTTTTCCATCCAACTATGAGAATCAATGCCCTTAATCAAGCTCTTTTTTCGTCATTCTGCAATCATTCACTAGAAAACTTATACACTGGGTGGCCTTCACATACTCAGGCGGTTCCCTCCACTGTCGTAACTGTGTCTGATGCGCTCTAAATTCATTCACACTACCATCTTTCTCACTCTCAAGCACATAACTAACTCCATTCGACATCACTTTCTTCACAACATACGGCCCTTCAAACTTTTCTCCCTCATATTATTGACATTCTAAAACCGCCCTTTCTCATTACTTCCTTCAAAATTTTGTCGCCCTACCTGCAAACTTTGCAAACTTCAAACTCCCTTTCCTCCATACATCCTTATCACTTTCAGGTAATCCTAACCTAGGTCTCACAAACTTCTCGAAATTCATTACATACATACACGGAGACATACCAGTAGCCCTATGTACAGTCATATTATATGCCCATAATACTTTTCCTAACCAATAATCCCAATCATTCTCTTGTTCACTGCATCATTCTTAAATCTCACTCAGTCCCGTAACCCTCTTTCAGCAATTCATTCGAACTAGGCATATAAGGCGTCGTTTTCCACAATGTTCCAATCCGCCAATCAGTTAACATTTGCTTCACAACGCCTGTCTACCAACTCCGGCCCATTGTAACCAAGCTTCGGCTTCGGTTTACAAACACAACATTGGCACATCACCTCTCTCACTACATTAACTAGCATTCACACTAGTTTTATTCCTTCACACGGCACTGCATATGCAAACTTACTCTTTAATGATCTACCTCACAACCAATTCCTAGCATATCCACTCGCAGTCCACTGGCAATGAACACAATCAATCAACTACTAACTCAAAAAGGTTCACTCACATTGCCATTCGTAACACAGGAGAGTTTCAAATACGTTCTCTGATACTTTCCTTTCTGACATTCTTCACAAGTAGTCGCTACATCATTCACTATCTTTCGCAACCAAGGATTAAACACTCTCTCTTTCATACATTCCCACAATTTAAACCTACCCATGTGTCCAAATCTACGATGAATTACTAGTGCCATCCCTACTGCCCCAACCACAGAAAATACTGGTACATACAGATCATCCTCTCGCACTTTCCTAATATAATAAACCACATTCGCACACACAACAAGCTTTTTCGCAAATACCCTAAAATCTTCTATCAACTGGTCCCATCTACACACCTCCTTACCCGACAAAACACATTTTCTCAGTTCACATACCATTGGACATTCCTCTTGCATTACTTTGATATCTTTCATACTTAACAGTTCTTCATCCCCCACACCAACTCTCACCATTCCTACAAAATCAGCCACACACACATTCCCCTTCTGCATTCTAACTACCTCCCTATTCCCTTTCAACAATCTTTCATTCCCCACATCTACGGACAACCCATTCATTCTTAAAAATTCAATTCCAAACAAAAAACAATACGGCATTCTTTCTTCATCAAGCACTACAAACTTATGTTCAACTTCCCCTAGCGTTCCTATTTCTACTTTTAACAAAACCTCCTCCCAAGCTACTATCTCACTTGACCCAATCCCCTTTATCTTTACATTCGTACTCCTCCTTGGTATCTGCCACGTCACCCGCTCAATCTCGCGTACCACAGATGCATTCACTAAAGAAATCTGAGCCCCAGTATCAATCAGTCCACAATATACTTTTCCTCTCACCTGCACTTTCACTTCCATTCTTCCACTCACCCATGCTCACAATACACTACTTCTTCAATCTCACCAGGACAAATCATTTTCATACCCTCATCATCCTCCATGATACAATCTTCTACTTCTTTTTCCAAAACATACTTCCTATCATAACTCTTTTTCTCTATCACCCAATTATAATGCACCCCACTCAAACACTGCAAATGAAGCTCACTTACACTATTTCTATCAACACTCTCATTCCTATAAATTACAGGTTTCTCCCCACCATAATGCACGCACACGACTACCTTAAACAACTTGCTCACAACAATCAATACTTCTTGCAACGGAATCACACCTACATTACACATAGCCTTTAACTCTTTCATAAACTGTCTCACCTTCCTAATCCCTATCTGCTCAGGTTTCTTACATACCTCAGTCATAACTTCCCTCCGCAATTCTTCTATACTCTCAGGCACTCTCGAAATCAACCTATCCTTAGCTAAATCTTGTAACCCATACAACGCACTTTCAAACATAGAACACCCCCACCTTGACTTTCTTTCGCCCTTCAATTAATTCCCTAGGCAAAATATTCAGGATCTATTAACCACCTTTTAGTTCATATTTTCACTCCTAGGCATTCTGGACATCAAATCAGCAATCTCATTCCTTTCACCCGGAACATACTCAACCACATAATCAAAATCACTAAAATCTTCCAAAGTTCTCGCAAGCCTACTATCAACTGTCCTCATTCTCTGCAAATACACTAAGGGTTGATGATCCGTTCGCACTACAAACTTAATCCCATACAAAAACGGACGCAACGATTTCAGACAAAACCTCAAAGCAGCCAACTCTCTTTCAATCGTGGAATACTTTCGCTCCGTCATACGAAACGCTTTTGAAACATATGCAATCACTCGTTTTCTTTCAATCCCGTCAATCACCTGCTCTTGCATTAAACAACCACCCATACAATACCCACTTGCATCCGTATACACTTTCAAAGGTTTAGCATACTCACTATAATCCGGATAAGCCACCATCAAATTCTTACTGGGAAAATTATTCATGACCACATTCATCGCCCTCTGAAAAGCTGCCGGAGCATCGGCTAACCCAAAGCTCAAATTCCTAAACTGATAATGCCGCTTAGCAGTCGAAAAAGCAGTCACACACCTACTATTCTCTTCCACTGGCATCTGATAATACCCACGCACCAGATCCATTTTCGTAAATACTTTCATCCCATACATACTATACACACATTCTGACACTACACACATAGGAAACCTATCTTTCACTGTCTTTTCATTCACCTTACGATAATCAATACATAGCCTCAATCGTCCATCAGGCTTTCGCACGGGCACAATCGGACTATTCCAAGGACTCACACTCTCTTCCAACACACCTATTCGCTCTAACTCTTCACACTGCTCTTCAATCTCATTCGCAACGGGGGGAGGAAAATGACGAGGCCGCTGATATATGGGGGTGTCCTCGGATAACACAATCCGGAACGCTGGTAACTGTGCACCCCCAAAATCCTCGTCACCCTTACTCAAGGCCTTCCTCCTCTCCCACAACATTCGTACAATCTTTTGTCTCCTCACTTCATTCAAACCCTCTGGCAATCGCACTTTGTCAACCATTTCATCATGTATCCAATCCTTCTTCTCAATATCACCTGCAAACACACAACATTCATTCTCTCTAGAGTGCTTTACAATCAAAACCGAATACAAACTACCAACCACATCACCAACCCTTATACCTCTAACTCTCTTATTTTTCACATCAGGCACCTTTTGCATACATACCCTAGGATTATCCATATCTAATATACCATCAAATACATCTCAGGATTCATCCCCTTTCAAAAGGGCGCATCCCCTTGGGTTTTCTCTCGGGTGGTGATGTGTTGGCTTTAGAAAATCTTGGTTAATGAAAACTGTTTATTCGTAAGTTAGGCACGTTATGTTAAATATAACTATGACAGTGTGAAATTAACACTGATTTGTTAGAGAAATGATGAGTTTTGTAAGATATTAATGTGTTAACTGACGATGATGTGTTAGAAACGTGAGCCTAGGTTAAGTTTTTGTTGAGTAATGTTAGGTTTGCCCGAGAAATTTGCTAATGTCTACGTTTATTCATAGTTCAAATGATGTTATACTCGAAACGAGTGACACTTTGATTAAGATAGTGTCAATTCATAGTTCAAGATGCTGGTATCTTTGATAGATTGGTCACTTTTTAAAGGGATTTTGTTAGATAATACGGCTTTACCTGATGCTGATAGGCGGGAAAAGTTTTAACCGCATCTGATAATGTTAATGTTAGCTACTTCACCTTTGATAAGTAGGGAATTTTCAGGAATGTTAGCGGATTATTTCATAACGCGAAGTATGTTAAAGTTTGCCACTTGTACATTATAATTCTTAGTTCAGGTATGATATGTTAGCTTATTGATCTAAAACTTTGTTGCGTAAAGCATGGTATTCGTAAGATCAGTATTTAAAGAACTTATTTTTAT
Source organism: Trachelipus rathkii (assembly GCA_015478945.1). NCBI lineage: Eukaryota > Metazoa > Arthropoda > Malacostraca > Isopoda > Trachelipodidae > Trachelipus > Trachelipus rathkii. The sequence continues at coordinate 51,265 of JABUQX010000127.1, forward strand.
GTTATGTTTTATCCAAAATGATACTCGAAAAATGACTTGAATCAATAGTTCAATAGATCATAGGTGGTTGGGCGGGTAGGGGACTGCAGGGATGGGTGGTTTGATTTACTGATTTAACTGATTTACGGCTTTAAAATCAGTAAACTATTACGCTTTACTGTGATAATTTTATTCAAAAGAACTTATTTTTATGTTATGTCAGGATAAAATTTTGGTTATTTTTATGTTATGTTTGGGTTAAAACTTTGTTATGTTTGCGATTATTCGTTGTGGATTATGATATTTAGACGTTTAGATGAATTTTTGTTAAATATTACGAAAGTTGATGTAAAAATTTGTTAACGTTAGCATTATATTCGTTGTCAATATGATGATTAGACATGGTTATGTTAAATTTTTGTTAAATATTACGATGTTAATGTAAAATTAAGCATTGATAGTTAGAGATATGCTTGAAAAAGTGTGAATAGGTTTTTACGTTTTGTACGAAGTTGTTTAGGTACTTCTTTTGTTAAGTGTGGAAAGTTTGTTAATGTTATGTAGTTTATGTCGTACGTATGGTGTGTTTTAGGTTTATCGTTGTACATTATTTCTTAGTTTAGGTTATGTTATGTTATCTTTATTAATGTAAAAATCGTTGTTACGTTAGCATAATATTCGATGGTTAGTATATAAGAACTTCTTTTTGTGTTATGTTTATCCGAAATGATTCTCACTCGGAATGTGACATGAATCAATAGATCAATAGATCAAAGGTCAATGGAGGGAGGGGTGGGGAGGAGTTGATGTTTTGATTTACTGATTTACTGATTTACTGCTTTAAAATAGTAAACTTTTACAATTTACTATGGTAATATTTTATTCAAAGAAACTTATTTTTATTGTTATGTTTGGATAAAGCTTTGTTTGGTTTACGTTATTCGTTGGTCTGAATGATAATTAGACAAGGTTATTATAAATTTTTGTTAAATATTATGATGTCAATGTAAAATTACGTTAATATGTTAGAGATATGCTGGAAAAAGTATGAATAGGTTTTACGTTTTGTACGCAATGTTAGTTACTTACTGGTGTGTTAAAGTGTGGAACTTTGTTAATGTTAACAGTTTATTCGTGCGTAAAGTTGGTTAGGTTTGTCGTTGTACATTATTTTCTAGTTCAATATGATGATTGTTAGCTTTAAATTTAATGTGAAAACTTGTTATGTTAGCATATATATTCGATGGTTAGTAATATAAAGAACTCATTTTTTGTGTTTATGTTTTTATCCCGAGAAATGATACTGCGAAATGCGTCGTAAATCAAATAGTGTAATGTAATTAACATTGATATGTTAAGAGATATGCTTGAAAAAGTGTGAAAATGTTACGTTATGTACGCTATGTTAGGTACTTTACTGTTGTTATATGGAACTTTGGTTAATGTTAGTAGTTTATTCGGGCGTAAGGTGTGTTAGGTTTTGTCATTGTACATATATTCTTAGTTCTGGTAATGCCTAATGTTAGCTTTATTAATGTGAAATAATTTTGTAACGTTAGCATATATTCGCTTGTTAGTATAATAAAGAACTAATTTTTGTACTATGTTTATCCCGAAATGATACTCGATAATGTGATCTGAATCAAATAGATGGATCAGATCTAAAGGTCATGGATGGGTGGTTAGGGAGGGCAGGGAGGGCAGGGAGGGGTCTGATGGTATGATTTACTGATTTACAGCTTTAAAATCGGTAAACTATTACACTTTGCCATGACATTTTATTCAAAGAACTTTTTTTATGTTATGTTTGGATAAAACTTTGTTATTTTTTATGTTATGTTTGGATAAAACTGTTATTTTTCACGTTATGTTTGAATAAAACTCTGTTGTGTTTGCAATTATTCATTGGTAACATGATATTTAGGTATGGCTGTGATGAAATTTTAAATTTTACTATGTTTAATGTGAAAAGGCGGACAAGGTTATGAAATACATTTTTTGCTAAATTTTACTGTGTCAATGTAAGATTACGTTAAATATGTTAGAGATATGCTTGAAAAAAAGTTGAATGGTTTAACGTTTTGCATGCAATGTTAGTTACTTTACTGGTGTTAAGTATGGAACTTTGTTAATGATAACAGTTTATTCGTGTGTAAGTTGTGTTCGGTTTGTCGTTGTACATATTTTCTTGTTTCATGTTATGTTATGTTAGCTTATTGATGTGGAAACTTTTTTTACGTTATATTTTCGTTGATCAGTATGATAATTAACCAATGTTGTGATAAATTTTTGTTTTATAAATTAACATTATGTTAGAGATATGCTTGACATAGTGTGAATAGGTTACGTCTTTGTATGCTATGTTAGTTACTTTACTGTTGTTAAGTGTGGAACTTTGTTAACGTTAACAGTTTATTCATGTTTAAGGTGTGTCAGGTTTGTCGTTGTGCATTATATTCATAGTTCAAATGATGCTAAGTAAGCTTTATTAATGTGAAAACTTTGTTACGTCAGCATAAAACGTTGTTAAAAGAAGAATCATATTCATTGCGTAATGTTTCGAAAACTGGGAGGAGTTTGAACAATTTCTCAACTTGTATCTGATAACTCTAATGAAACAGGAAATACAAATACAGCCTTGAAACGAATTGCATGTAAGACCCGAGTATGAAACTCGACTTGTATCTAATGACTCTAATGAAACAGGAAATACATATACAAAAATGAAACGAATTGCTCATAAGACCTGGGTTTGAAAATACAAATACGAATGGAAACTGAATCGAATGTAAAGCATGAACATGAAAATACAAACACGAGTAGAAAACGATTAGGGTATAAAGCTTCTACATGGAATTATTTGAACCGATATGGTTCGTTCGTTCGTCATATACTTGTTCACTTTCTTCTGATTGGTCGAAAGAAAGAATCTCGTTACCTTTTAGGACTGTTTATACACACGAATTTCGTCAGCAAGACATTTTTCGCTGTGCTGCTATGTTAACCTCTCCTTCTGCTCCTGAGCATGTTAGTGATATCTTTACGAGGAAAACCCCCTTTTCCGGGGTAAATAAACCCAACGATGTGTCATTTTTTTATTTTTTCGTAAAAACGAATGGAAACGGATATATTACCGCTGCATCCATTCGGAAGGTGCAAAGTAATAGACTTTATTCATTTCGTGAAGAATTTGCCTCAAGATTATCGATACAGCGGAAGCTTGGGTAAAGGCTGAGTATGTGTCCATCTGATGCATCGCTTCCTGATGAAATATCTATCAAGAGGTGACAGTGTGAGAGGTTATAATAGAATAGATGTTTTTTAACCGCATCTGATAATGTTAAAGTATTGATGTACGCAACTATTGGAAACCCAACGATGCTGTTCACATTCCGTTCGTACGTGTATAAGTTTCACTGTTCATTCATCGGAAAATATTACAGCTTTGGTTAAAATGAAAAACGAATTAATAGCTCATCTTAAAGAAATCGACATACTCGAGTACTTAATTCATATAGCTCATGGTGTAATCTATGATATTTACACTGAAACATGTGGTTTACCGTATAATGCGATATAAATATTTTTTTATTAACATTACACATAACATTTTTTTTCCTACAAATTAAATAGTGCCGTTTCTTTAGAAACGAGTCGATCGTCAAAAATAAGTAGACCAAGGTCAATTTTCACTTAAGGGCTAGTTCCAATTTTTTTGCTGGGGCTGACCCCAGTTTTCACCTCACCTAAAAATGGACATAAAATTCGGAATTATCAGCCGATTTTGACTATAAAAACACCAAAATGTAGCTTTTTTTAGCCTCTTAAACGTTGTTTTTCGGTGTTTTTTTTTCTGTCTGTAGTCATTATTTCAGAATTTTCAATTTTTCAAAACCCATGTTTTTGACATTCTTCGAATCAACTTCCAGATTTTTTTCCGAAATGACTTCAAACTTGAAATATGAAATAAGTCCATTACCTAAAAAAGTACGCAAGTACTTTTCGATTTTTTGAGTTTTGTGCTCAGCGTTGTCCAATTTCCAAACTCACTTTTTTTTGGATTTTGAAATGAAAAATTGTTTTTTGTTTGGGCGAAGTGCATGAGTTGTATCTGAGCAGTTGTGAGGTAGAAAGAGGCACATTTTTTCTTAGATAATTTCTTATGTATATGCATTAGTTGATTTGTTTCATGGAACTAAATTTTCCAAAAAAAAAAATTGGGAGAAATAAATAAATTTTTTAAAAAATTTACTTTTGAGTATCAAAAAATTATCTAAGTAAAAGGTTGTATCTGCGCCCACTATAACAAGCCCTGAAAATTTGATGTTGATCGGATAAGTAGAAAAAAAATATCAATATTTCACTTTTCAAAAATTTAGTTGTTCCAAAAAGTAAAATATTAAGATATTGTTTTCCCTACTTATCCGATCAACATCAAAATTTCAGAGCTTGTATAGTTAGGCAAGATACACCTTTTTTACTTAGATATTGTTTTTGTATACTCAAAAGAAAATTTTTAAAATTTTCCAACTTTTTTTTTTGGAAAAATTTGTTTCCATGAACAAATCCAAAACTAATGCATATACAAAGAAATTATCTAAGTAAAAAATGTGCCTCTCCCCGACTACATATGCCCTGAAAATTTCATCCACTTTGTCTAAACAGAAAAAAATTTATTTAAATTTTTCATTTCAAAATCCAAAAAATGTGAGTTTGGAAATTGGACAACGCTGAGCACAAAACTCAAAGTATCGAAAAAGTACTTCCGTACTTTTTTAGGTAATGGACCTATCTATGCATATTTCAAGTTTGAAGTCATTTCGAAAAATCTTGGAAAGTTGATTCGAAGAATGTCAAAACATGGGTTTTGAAAATTGAAAATTCTGAAAATAATGACTACAGACACAAAAAAAACACCGAAAAACAACGTACATTTTGGTGTTTTTATAGTCAAAATCGGCTGATAATTCCGAATTTTATGTCCATTTTTAGGTGGGGGGAAAATTGGGGTCAGCCCCAGCAAAAAAATTGGATCTTGCCCTTCAGATGGAGTTGAATCTCTGGAGAAATATATAGAACTTGCTCAATTTATACAGAATTCTATGTCCCCCTGATTAGACGAATTAAATATATTTAAAAATAAAACATATTTTTTTAATGTATTTATATTTAATGCTTTTTTCATTGAAAATTATATTATAAAAAATAAAAACCTTGTTTTCTTCCCCACTATGTGAACTTTGTTGTTTAAGATGTTAGTGCTGGCTGCTTATTCATGCTGATGTTGTGTGTTAAGTATGTTATGTTCGTAGTTTAAACTTTAATTGGTTAAAAACTTTGTTATGTTTACAGTTATCCTAATAGATCAAGAGGTCAAATAGATCGTTAGATCAGTAGATCTATATATCAAGGATGGGTTGGGAAGGGCTGGGTATGTAGTTTGATTACTGATTTACTGTTTTACTGGTTTAGTGTATGTAAAAATGTAATTTTTTTAGCGTGTTACAAACATAAAAAGAATAAAAAATTTTAGTAATACAAAAAGTTTTAGAGAAATAAAGTTTAAAAAATTAAGTTTTCTTAAAAAAAACAAAAAAAAAAAGTTTTAAAGAAATAAAATTAAAATAAATAAAAAGTTTTTTGAAAAGAAAAAAAGTTTTAAAAGAAATAAAATTAAAAATAAATAAAGTTTTTTAAACAAAAAGTTTTAAGAAATAAAATTAAATAAATGAAGTTTTTTTAAAACAAAAAGAAAAAGATGTGAAAGGCGACGTTCTGTATGTTTTGTTAGTTTACTTTACTGTTGTTAAGTATGGAACTTTGTTAATGTTAGTTGTTTGATTCGTACTTAAGATATGTTAGTGTTTTAATCGTTGTATATTATATTCTGAGTTCTGGTTATGATATGTTAAGCTTTATTGATATGAAGACTTTGTTACGTTAGCAATATATTCATTGATCAGTATGATGTTTAGGTTCAGGTAAAATGAATATTTTGTTAATGTTTGCGATATTAATGTAAAATAACCGTGATTATGTAGAGAAATGTTTGAGATAAGTGTGAATAGGGTATTCGTTTTGACGTGATGCTAGTTTACTTTTAACTGTTGTATATGGACACTTTGTTAATGTTTAGCTGTTATTCGTGCTTAAGATAGTTTAGGGTTTTGTCGATTTATCTTTATACTACTATAAGTTCCGTTATGATATGTTAGCTTTTTAATTGATGTGGAAGACTTTGTTACGATGCATATATTCGTTGG
>JABUQX010000128.1:0-2500 GCA_015478945.1 Trachelipus rathkii
TATATATATTATCGAATTATATCGATATATCCAATACTCGATATATCGATATAGTTCGATATATTGAATATCGAAGCTCAGACGAAAAATTGAATTTTACCATAATATATATATATAAATTTGTAAAAGCATAAGAGAGGGTATATATATATATATATATATATATATATATATATATATATATATATATATATATATATATATATATATATATATATATATATATATAAATTTTTTTTCAGCACAAAATACGTAAAATAGCAGAATAGTAAAACCTTTATTAAATGTAAATTACATAATATATAAGCACAAGTAAATTAAAAAATATATAAGTTAATGGGGAAACCTATCACTTAGAGAGGCCTTTCAGTTTTTGTTGACTTTATTCAATCTGATTTAGTGCACTTCCAATTGATTTAAATGTAGTTAATTTCTATTCGAATTTGGTCTTGGTTGGTTGTCTTCTTTAACATTTTGTAGGATGATCTTCCATTTCTTCTCAGTCAGCAGTATATTATTGAGTACGGGATCCATTTTTATTTCTCCTTCTATTGCATTCATATGTTGTGGTTTGGTATTAAAAATGAGTAAACTTTCTATCAGTTTTCTTTTATATAGGTTTCCGTTTCTTTGAATGATTTGGTAGTTTTTTGTGTCAATAAGATGATTGTTTAGGTTCCTATGCTTGACAAGAGCGGAATTTTGGTTATCTGTTTGAAGGTCGTAACTATGTTGATATATTCTTCTTTTCATATCTGTAATTTCTCCTATGTAAAATTTGGGCATGAATTGCATTTTATTTTGTATATTCCTGGAATGGGTTGAGCTTGAGTTGAGTTGTTATTAGATTTTCCTTGTAGAATTGTCTTCAGTTTATTTGTTTTTTACAGGGTGTATATTTTGGGGTAGTAATTTCTTATAATTATTTGTTTCTTCAGTAGGTATATTGATATATATCTTTTTTTTCCCTGTTTCAGGGTTGTTTTCTTGCCTATGTTTATAAAAAGATTTTTTTGCTTTATTTAGTGCCTTGTAATATATTGTTTCTGGGTAGTGCAGATTTTTAAATATGTCCTTTATATGTTTCAATTCTTGCTCGAGTTCTGATGGGCTACATATCCTAAATGCTCTAAGTATTTGAGATGATACAACGGTCAATTTTATGCTTTGAGAATGATTGGAATACCAATTTATGTAAGAGTCTACATGAGTGGTTTTTCTATATACTGTAGTAATCGGATGAAAATTGTTGTCCATTTTTATTAATATGTCCAAAAAAGGAAGTGTGTTCTCGTTCACTAGTTCCAGGATAAATTTAATCGATTGGATCTGATTATTAAGATGTTCTAAAAGAACATGAGGACAGAGATGTGATGGTAGTGCCATAAAAACGTCATCTACATACCTTTTCCATATAATATCAGAGTACATTGGGTGATTGAAAATGAATTGCATTTCGAATAGTTCCATAAATACACCACTGAGTGTGGGTGAGAGGGGGGGACCTCATCGGGAGTCCTGCTTTTTGTTTACAGTAGTTTTCTTCAAAATGAAAGTAGTTGTGTTCAGTTAAAAACAGCCAAGATTTTATTGAATTCCTGAATAAGACAACTACAGAACAAGGCAATTTTCAGCTTCGACGTAATTTCACTTTTTACCAACGTCCCGGTTAGCACAACTTTAGAATGGTTGGAGAGATACGTAACCGACAACAATATAATGTTTGACATACCTTTTGAAAATATAAAACAATTGATCAACCTTATAACTGAACACAATTACTTTCAAGTTCGAGACTGGGTTGGAGCGACAGAATGTGAGTTATTCTCCATTATATCTATCTAGCTTCGTCCTACTCAGACGTTAATGAGTACATTGGCAGCGTGCTTGCTGCTAATGGCAAAAACTCCGGTTGCCGCGATAGGACTGGCCAGCCAGCGGATTTGCCGTTAGGCCCAAGTTACCCAAGGACCTTTCTCGTTGGGTCCACCTGACAGGGCGTTAAATCGTCCTACCTGGGGGATGAGTTCTTTTTTTTGAGTTTATATATATATATATATATATATATATATATATATATATATATATATATATATATATATATATATATATATATATATATATATATATATATATATATATATATATATATATATATATATATATATGGATTGGCCGACCTCACCGGTGCGATGCTTAGCGCGCGACCAAAATTTCATAGTCAATAGGACCACACAAGATGTCCACTAAAATCACCTCCCTCACCACCTTTCCAGCACTATAGTAACATCATCAAAACCATCTCACCACCTACAATCAATACCTTACAAAACAAAGACATACATACATACATATATAAATATCATCATTACATACATAATACTCTCTATTACATATTACATACATATATAATTATACATATATACATATACATATACATATATATATACATATATATATAATATATATATATATATAAATGAAAAAAGAAAAATATGTG
>JABUQX010000128.1:7500-52500 GCA_015478945.1 Trachelipus rathkii
TATATATTGCGATGGTTTTCAATTCACCTTGTTCCTTTCTCCCCATCTTTTTCAGTTGAAATTCTAGTTGGAAACAAAGCAAGGCTATTTGAATAAATAAAAAATAAATAAAAGGGAAAAGGATTTCCATTAACAGAAAAAAAGAGGAAGAAAATAAATACAACAAGATTTGAAAGGAAAAAGAGAAAAAGGTTGACGACAGTAAAGAACCATTAAAGAAAGAAGAATCAGAAGACGATCTTCTCTCTTATTAAAGGGTAAGGTTAAGTTAATGATGCATTGGTAAAAAGTAAATTAATAGTAAAAGGTGAGATAATGATAATGAAAAATCAAGATTTTAAATTTGACAGTAATGTAGATGGAAAGAAATGAGAAGTTAAAAATTAAATAGAATCATATTGAGTAAATTATCAAGAAATTTAAGTTAATGATAGAGTAAGGAAATGAAAATAAAAGAGTAGAGATGTTATTAAATACAAATTTTTATTGACAGGTACTGGGTCATAACCACGCATCTCTTGGTCCAAAATAATCACTTATTCTTCAAGTCAACTTTCTCAAATAGTCAATTTCACCGGCTACTGCAAGAAGAGCTCCAGAGCTCTTCCTTTCACACTTATAGCAACGCAAGATACTTTATTGAGGACGGTACCATCATGACCGCACCTCAGGTAATACTTTGATTGAAAAGGATTCTATAAAAATGAAAGCCAAGAAGTGATCATATAAGATTGTAATAGAGAGGAAAGGAAGACTGTAATTGATTATCAAAATTGTCAGTATTATAATTATTATTAATTATCATCTTTATTTAATTATTATATTATTATTATTATTATTATTATTATTATTATTATTATTTTTATTATTATCATCTTTATTTAAAATAATGATTATTATTATTATTATTATCATCATCTTTATTTAAGAATTATTATTATTATTATTATTATTATTATTATTATTATTATTATTATTATTATTATTATTATTATTAACATAGCATCTAACTAACTTCATCTTTCATCCTTATTCAATTGCATCTCCTTATTCTTAACCATAACACCAAACCAACCCTCAACTCTGAACTGTTAACATAGCATCTAACTAACTTCATCTTTCATCCATAGCATCTAACCAACCCCAACTTCTATCCATTGCATCTCCTTATTCTTAACCATAACACCAAACCAACCCTCAACTCTGAACTGTTAACATAGCATCTAACTAACTTCATCTTTCATCCTTATTCAATTGCATCTCCTTATTCTTAACCATAACACCAAACCAACCCTCATTATTTTTTATATTGATCAACATATATATACTTATGAAAGCCATATAAATGTTTTATCTTTTCTACGCGTATGAATATTCTTTTTATCATATTTCTCTAAAAGATCTTTATTTATATCATATATATATATCCTTTTTTTATATATATTATATATATATATATATATATATATATATATATATATATATATATATATATATATATATATATATATATATATATATATATATATATATTCTTTTTTTATTTTTGTCATATATATATTATATATTACATATATTATATATATATTATATATATTATATTATATATATTATATATATTATATTATATATATATATATATATATATAATAAGGGGAAATACGGGAAAAGTACCCAAAACTGTAAAAAGAGGAAAGTAGAGAAGGGAAAGAATAAAAAAAATTATAAACTTGCATAAAAATCGTTTTAGTTGTTTTTCCTAGCAGGAGATTCAGGAGTAAGTTCAAAATTTGAAAAAGGTAGTGCACACTAGTGAGTACTCCAATATCTCCGTTTGCTAGTTAAAAATCATATTGAGAATAGAAAGTTTCCATTGGGAATAAAAATAATTCAACCGTAATATTTTAACAGAAATAAAGAAAAGAAGAGGAAGGTAAAATAAGACAAGAAAGTTATTAAGGAACCGAAAACAACTATGCAACTAACAAGCAGAGATATAAGCGAAGGAAAGAGAAGACAAACCATTCAGGAATATTATTAATCAGAGAAAAGAGCATAACAGATACTAACAACAACAACAACAGAACAAGGTAAAGAAGAGCAGAGTTTACTTAGCGGAGCAACGACAACAATAAAATTCCACTGCGCCTTTCAATTATATTTTTGTATCCCACAGAACAAGAACAAAGAAGATTGCACGGACTTCGAAGAGCAACATCGATTCCCAGTGCTGTGCTCTTCTGGAAGAAAGCAGACCTCTACCAAGCTTGAAGGTTGGTGAGTACAGCAATTTTCCTATTGTGGTGGGAACGAAAACCTACCACATAAAGTGGTAGCAGAGCGGAGTTGTTCTGCTAAGGAGAAGACTAGCTCTGTTGCTGAGTGTAGTTAAAGCTCAGCCGTCACTGTCATCAACAACAAGAGTCAGCATGACTGACGGAATGAATGATTTGGTGGATGGAAACAAGTCGGAAAAGACAGAAGGAGGAGAGATTCCATAAGGCGATGATGTCCAACCACCAAACCGAAATGAGTCAACAAGCGGTCAGAATGGAATCCCGGGTCCTGCAGTGGTAACTGTGGATTCACAATTCCTACAGGCCATTCTAAAACAGAATAGTGACCTGATGGACAAGATGTCAACATTGATGGCCTCAATGGGGGTCGACAAGAAGCCTAAGAAAGTAATACCACCAGGGAAATTCAGGTTAGAAACAGGTGAGACGATGGTACAATTCTTTGATAGATTTGAGCATTTCTGTGAGACAGAGGGGATGGTTGCGTTGTTGGGAAATCACCTCCATGGCTCTGCCTTGGAAGCCTATAACATCGTTGCTGCCACATCAGCGGAGTATGGGTTCGTCAAAGTGCAACTACTGCAATGGTTTAGAGAACAGCTACGAAAGAAAGCCAACACGGAAACCGCTGAATTTAATAAAGCTAAAATGCACGATGGTGAAGATGTTCCACTTTTTGCTTTACGGTTGTTGGGGCTGGCACAAAGAGCATTCCCTGGAAACGAAGTAAGGAAAATGCCCATCGTCAGAGAAAAGTTAATGGATAGCGTGCCGGAAACAATTAAGATCAGAGTTGAAGACGCATTGATGGGGTTAGAAATTACTCAAAGTTTTCGGATTCCCTGGGAACGATTGGTGATTATGGTGGACAAAGTTTATCGAGGACAAGCAAAGAAAGAAAATTAGGTCATGGAAGTAGTCGACTTAACCAAGTCAATGCAAATGTCCGCCATACCTTCGCCGAACCACCAAGCGCCCCACACGTACGGTAATTATGAGGGAATGTGGCGTTGTAGGCGGACACAGATGCAATCGTCGCCCCAGGGTTATGTAGAAAGTTATCAGACTGCTGCTGTTGGTCCTGGTCCCAGAGATGTACCTCAAAGAACAAATAACAACACTTATACACCGCAGAGATATAGTCCACCGGCAGGAAACATTCCATCGAGAGAATTTAGAAATGGGCAAAGATCAGGTCAAAATTATCAACAGCAAGAAACAACAGCAATGGTTCATCAGTTCCTAGCTGCAGTCATTGTAAAAAGAGGGGTCACACCATGGGTGATTGCTGGAATAGGCCCTTGTGCATGTTTTGTGGCAAGCGAGGTCACCTGATCGAAGAATGTTACCTGGAGCAAAACCGGTGTTTGAGATGCAAGGAAGTCGGGCACTTGGTGGGAAACTGTCCAAATAGGGGAGGACAAACTGCTACACCACAATAACGGTGTCCCTATTGTAGGGAACATTTGGTAGATTGTCCAAGAGTTTCGGGAACGTAGGGTCTCGGCATGGAAGCCCCTGTCAGAGCAACAGCACAACAAGCCGCCAGCCAAAGTAATAACGAGTGAAATAGGTTCATGGGGATGCACAAATGGAAGAGGATGATCTTGGAGAGGCACAGGAGATTCTTCCCAATATATTGTATATCCAGCAAACATCATAATCCGGTATCCCAGTACCTATGGGGAAAGTTCCACAGAATTGGCACAAGGACAGAACCAGGTGATGCGACTTGTACATTGAACGATGAAGTAAACAAATAGAATATCGGTTGATCAGAAACACCTAATAATGAGAGAAAAGAATCTCCACAAAAAAGACAAAGAGAAGAAGAATGTGAATGAGGCAAATAAGAATTAAAGAAAGAAGATGGGAAGAACGGAGAAAACCTTATTTTGCAAGTGACACTAGTGGATCAGCCCCCTATGGAACCGATTATCGCGTTTGTAGATACCGGGGCAGAGGTAAGTTTAATATCGGCGGGTTGTTTTCATTTATTAGATAAAAATATATAAGCCCTATTTTTCCCATCGCGTTTAGAGGGGTTACTGGGATAGGTAATGTTAAGTTTCCCGTGTTAGGAGAAGTTACAATCGCCCTAAGATTGTCCACTAATTATGTCCTGAAGCCGAGTCTTTGTTGTGGTCCCAGACCAACTAACTGAGTATGATCTAGTTTTGGGGTATGATATTTTAAAGCAAGAACATCTGTTGCCGGATTTGTACCATAGGGAATTAGTCATCAGGCGTGGAAATTATGTGCAAACCGTAGCAGTGGACATGAGACAGGGATTACCTAGGGAAGAAACCTGTGCTTTAGTTGAAGCGGTAAATTTAGAACCAAAGAGGTGTATGATAGTAGAAGTGGAAAGGCAAGGAAAAAGACTAATGAAGCAGCCTGTCGTAGTATAAGCATGGCGAGGATTGCCCAAAACGGTAAAATTAGAACATATGGTGATGGATTTTTCTGGCGATAGAGCTTTGGTGATTTTGCAGAATGATGGTGAACAAACACGGCGATTAAAGAAAGGATCGATAGTAGGTAGGATAGAAGAAGTTACAGTGGAGGATCCCACTGTCAATGTAGTAGAGTTGGATGAGCAGAGTCCCAACGAATATATAGAATGGAATCCTGAAAATTTAAGCAAAGCATTTAGGTTTGAGGCGGAATTAACACCAGAACAAAGAGAACAAGTAATTAGGTTATTAGAACGGTATCCTTCTGTCTCGAGTTTAGGAGATTCTGATGTGGGCTGCACCAATGTTATCAAACATAAGATCGAAACATTGACTGAGGATCCGGTGCAAGTGCCAGTCAGACGGTTACAAGACCCCATGCTTAGAGAAATCGAGGCAGATTGTAAAAAGCTGGAGGACGAAGGTATCATCCAAAGGAGCAAATCCCCATATTCGGCCCCAGTGGTGCCAATCAGAAAGAAAGATGGATCGATCAGGCTATGTATTGACTACAGGGAATTAAATAAAATCACAAAGGGAATAGCTTTCCTATCCCAAACCTGATTGACATGTTATTCAGTCTCCAGGGTATGAAGTTCTTTACAACGATAGATTTAATAAAAGGATATTATCAGGTTGAGATGGAAGAGACCAGCATAGAGAAAACTGCTTTTACCACTCCCTTGTCACATTGGGAGTTTTTGCGAATGCCGTTCGGGGTGAAAAACGGCCCTGCAACATTTCAACGCGGGATGAGATTTGCTCTAGCACACATACCTTGGAATGAGTGCATGGTATATTTGGATGATGTCCTGATTATAAGCGAAACATTCGAAAAACATCTAGAGATATTAGAAAAAGTCCTCTCTGCTTTTGAAGAAACTGGCTTTAAAGTTAAACCGGCAAAGACTTTCCTCCTCCGAAAAGAAGTACAATATTTAGGACACCGAGTATCCGAACATGGAATGGTTCCGTTAGAAAATAACTTACAAGGTATTATGCAATTTCCCGTACCGACCACCGTTCGTAAATTGAGGCAATTTCTGGGAATGGTCAACTTCTATAGGCGCATATTGCGATGCTCAGAAATTGCGAACACCTTTTTGCATTGGTTTGAGTACAAGACTTTTGAAAATGGGGACCCGGGCCCCCTTGTCAAAACTTTTGAGGCATTAAAGGCAAGCACTTACATCGCCACAGATCCTGTCGTATCCAGATCGTTCCGAAAAAGCAGCACCCTTGCTATTATATGTGGATGCCTCTGATGTCGGGGCAGGGGCGTGTCTCGCTCAGACACAATCTGGAGAAGAACGTCCTATCGCTTTTATTTCAACCACCTTCAATAAAGCAGAACAACGTTACAGTACAACGGAAAAAGAGGTAGCTGGTATACGATGGGCTGTGAGGGCATTAAAACCTTTCCTATATGGAATAAGAGTGGTTATCTTTACTGACCATCAGCCACTTTTGTATTTGCACAGTATGCCATTGGTGAATGCTCGGGTAGCCCGCACGCCCGAGGAAATTAACGACATTGATTATGAGCTGCGGTATATTCCAGGTAAATAAAACGTCGTGGCTGACGCTTTGTCAAGATCTCCAGTAGGAGAAACATCCGAGGAATATGAAGCATTGCTAGTAGACACCATCCCTGGGGGGTTTTCGGAAATTAAGATTCCTGGAGGAGGAGATTCGCTTTTCCAGGCTTTTTCGGTGGGGTTGTATGGTTCGATGGAACATCATTTAAAAGTAAGACAGGAAGTCGCAAAAGAGTTGTTAGAAAATAGGAATGCATATGGATTACCTGCGGGGAAAGAATCTAGGCAAATAACAAAAAGGTTACAGCTAATGAAACAGGCGGGTCAATTTCCAATAACTCAAGCCATATTGGCATTTACGAAATTGTACAAAGTACAGGTATGGATGTATTACGGGGACACTAAACCCTTAAAATTTGGAATAGATTCCGCGAAAGATATTTTCCATCTGTTGTGCGTGGGGGAGTCCATTATAATCTCCTGGTGGGCCTTCCAATGCAGCCGACTTGAGAAGAGGAAGTGATTAGTACTAAAATGATAATATCCGAGGATTTTGAGGAAAGGATTTTGTTGGATGAGTCAATGGAGGAGGAAGGTAGAGCTGTGAGAATATCACCATTGGTTGACGGGGAAGTTCCTATGAGCAAGCAAAACACCGGTGGGGAGGTAGAGATGAGTACAGATGATCCAAATTCATCTATCGTAATCGATTCAGATATATAATCGATCCTTTAGAAATCGGACCATGACGATTTGAAAATTGAAAGATCGATTTATACGTTGAGCGATTAAAGAATGCATGTAAGGAAATTGCGCGTTTAATGGTCCTTACACCATAAAGTTGAAGAACTAAATGATTATTTTATAAATGATCGTTTATATAGAGAATTCTCGACGGGAGAATTCGCTCTCAATTGTTCCCCTCCCCCCAAACTTATTTAGCTGAGGAGCTATTAACGGCTCATTGGATGTTTGCGCTCATTGGGAAGCCAAATTACTCTTTGTTAATAACTGGGTATGGCACCCAAAGATCACTATTTGTAACGATATTACCACCACCTGTATGTTCCGCCCACTCTTAAGATCGTCAATTCAAGACCATTTGAATTAGTGGCAATGGTTTGATCAATTTCCTGTTTCTTAAACAGGGGAATATTATGCGTTGGTAATGGATGGGATATGTTCACGAAGTGGGTGGGCTGGCTGTTCCATAAGAAACAACAAAGTATAAAATGTCGCATGCATTTCAACCCGGAATACTGCATTTTTGCAGATGTTCCCTGAGCGGCTTCTTTACGATACGGTAGAGATTTACTTGGACGGAGTTGAGGAAATTTAAAGAAACAACATAAAACATGTACTGACAACCCCGTATACACCATCTTCGAACGGCGCGGTCGAACGGGTCAATCGCACCCTGAGTCAATATCTGAGAATGTCAGTAAAGAAGTCAAATAAATGGGATGAAGAGTTATCACAGGTTTTATTAGTTTATAATCATACAACACATACAGAAACGAACTTGACTCCTTGTGAAAATATTTTGAAAAAGGCACATGAATTGAGAACTGGACTTCCTTTACCTGTGGAGGAGGAATGTTGAAAAGAAAGTCATCGTCGGTTTGTTCCGTATGAAGTGCATCAGATAGTAGGTTTAAAGGTTCATCTCCCTGGAAATCTTACTAAAAATAAATTTGATCCAAGGTATCATGGGCCTTATGAAATTATAAAAGTAAATGACAATCATGTCACCTATGTGTTACGATCTCCAGAGGATGGGAGACAAAATAAGGCTCATCATCGACAGTTGCGACAGTGGAAAATGCCTCCTGAGTATTTAACAAATAGTTTAGTATTTCAAAGATATGCGATGGGTAAGGGAACAGCAGACATAGACGAAGAGGAATTGGAAGAAGTTTTAGAACAGAAAAAAATAGACATTGAACCGTTAGAGCCAGTAGAGTTGGAGTGGGAAGATGATGACAGTGATGACGATGATTCTTTTGAGGGTTTCACTATTGATGACACTCTATTGCGAAAGGTTAAAGAAAGTTTTGTAGGATTAATGAAAAATCAACACAAGATTAACTTAGAATTAGAGAAGATAATTGAGAAAACAATGGAAAACGGATCACCAGGAGATATCAGCAATATAGTACAGTCAGATGAAGAGGAAATTAACGAGTATCTACAGTGGGATACATCGGAATTGATACAAGAAGCAGAGAGTCGTTGGGAGTCATTGCAAGCTCCATCGGAGGATTTTAGGGAATCCTTACCCACTAATAGAGTGTTTGAAGAATATATTCAGGCATATTCTACCCCTGTAGTAGGGTTGCCTATTTTTGAAGAAATAGAAACAGAAACTTATTTAGATATAGAACAGGATGGGCAGAAAGAAAACTCTCCTCCTGACGATTTGTCTTTTGAGGTATTTGAGGGTAGTAATGACTTATTTAGAAATAGATTAACCGAATTGGAATCCCAAAGAACGGAAAATGAGCGTCCATATACCCGATCGAGAGGGTTCTGTCAAGACTTACCGTTAGTCTTCCCGTATATGATAGAGCGAAAGCGAAAAAAAAATAAATAAAGATAGTAAAACACCAAAATAAATAAAAATTGTGAAAATAATAACAAAATAAATAAAAATGAACTACAACATAAAACATAAAAATAATAAAAATAAAATAACAATAAAAATACTAAACAGAATGTATAATACAAATTAAACAAAAATCACCAAAACAACAATTTAACTAAAAATAATAAAAAAAAATGACAAAATAAATAAGAATGACAAAAAAAAAAAAAAAAAAAGTAAAAAAACAACAATATAAATAACATTAATAGCAGTAAATGAAAAAAAACAATAACAAAATAAATACAAAGAACAAAATAAAACAGAATAAATAAAAATAATGAAGACACGTAAAAAAAAAATCATAAAGAAAAAAAACACAACATACATAAATTTTAATAAAAACAATAAACATAGATGCAAACAATAAAAAAACAACCACATCAATAAAATTTTGACATATACCCGAGGGGGGGAAATTTCGAATAATTCACTAACTAGGAAAATTAAAAAAATGAAAATTTATTAAACTGACTAATATAAATGGTTTTTTCTTTTTCAGATTTTAGTCCTGGGGCACTCGTGGGTGCAAGATCTAAAGAATGCCTACACGGATGAATTGCTGCCTGGAGCCACCGTGGAATTCGAATCCTATCCAGGGAAAAACCTGGCATGGTTCCACGATATGGTCTCATACATCATAAAACCCCACCATACGCACCTACTTGTTTTTACAATTATCCCAGAGGCATATAAAAAGACGCAGTTACCTGTTCGTGGGCCCTTTAACCGACCTGAAGGTTATTGGGTTGATACAGCCAACTTCAGTTTTCAAAATGAGGACTTCGCTCAGAGGTTCTCGCGTTTTTCCCAAAAATGTGCCCGCATAAATTCCAGAATGCAGGTTATTTTGGGGATTCCACCATTTCTTGACCTGGTGGAGTACAACCGGCGGCTGGTGCTGAAGTATCCGAGAAGGGTACAAGATGTGTACAATGGAGCACCGGAGTATTCGGATCGAGTTCTGCATGCGCAAGCCAACTGAATGCATGCACATATCCGACAATTACGAAGATCTATAATTACATGGCACAATAAGTGTTCATTCCCGGTAATGTACGCTGCTTCTGAGGTACCTGGTCAGAGGCAAAACATCAAAAATTTCATGGAAGGACAAGTGGACACTCTGGGGGAGCAGGGTTTCTTAAGGGATGGTTTGCACACGGGACGAGCGGTGAGTCGAAAGATATTTGTGAGGATGCGTTCTCTGGGATTCTTCGGTGAAGAAATGAGGTTGGTGGTTACAGAGACACCATCAGCGGCCCCCGAAATAGCAGTAACTCCTGGAGTTGCTGTCTCTGCCAGCCCAGAAGTGCCGAACGTGTTAGAAGAGATGGTAGTGGTAAGCGAAGCTAGTGAAGAAGAAACGATCAGTAGACAAGTTCTGCCGCATCAGCCCACCAATGATCCCTCCGTGGCGGGGCCAAGTTCCCACGAACAAATAGCTCAGCCCGATTCTGTTGATGTTCCGGAGGTGCAGATAGAAGCTGTTGCCCCTCGAGCCCGGAGTTACTCCCCAATACGATTCGGGGATTTTGATCAGGACACTATCAGCGCAACATCAGCTGTAGTGGTAGAACGCCGAAGCCGTGCGGTTTCAAGAAGAACGAGAATTACTCCTTATTAGCGACCTGCCTCAAATCAGTCGCTGAGTTCGACATCGTCAGTGACTCCTGGAGTCACTGGATCACCATCTTTGGCCGGTTCCCTAGAGGCTCAGACTGCGTTTAGAGAGAGAGTACTAACTTCTCTCGTACAAATCCAGGGATTCATGATGGCTTATGGTCAGGAGTTGTCAATGGAAGAGGTGAAGAGGAGAGTGAAGAGGATATGTGATGAGTAGGACCCTGAACCTACTCATTGGGAATTTTTTTTAAGACAAGAATGTTTATTTTGGTTTGATTGTGAAAGATTTTTTTTAAAGAAAATATTATTTTTTGTACTCCAGAAAGGAGTAATTTTGATTGAAGGGAAGATTTTTATTTTTTTATTTTTGCTTGAAAGATTGAAAGACAAATTTTTATTTTTGATATTACTAAAGAAAGAAAAATTCTTGGTTTGAACTTGGACAGATTCGGAATAAGCCTGTAAGATGGCCCGTCAACACCGGTGTTGACGGGTGGGGAGGAATGCGATGGTTTTCAATTCACCTTGTTCCTTTCTCCCCATCTTTTTCAGTTGAAATTCTAGTTGGAAACAAAGCAAGATTTGAATAAATAAAAATAAATAAAAGGGAAAAGGATTTCCATTAACAGAAAAAAGAGGAAGAAAATAAATACAACAAGATTTGAAAGGAAAAAGAGAAAAAGGTTGACGACAGTAAAGAACCATTAAAGAAAGAAGAATCAGAAGACGATCT
Organism: Trachelipus rathkii; assembly: GCA_015478945.1. Classification (NCBI taxonomy): domain Eukaryota; kingdom Metazoa; phylum Arthropoda; class Malacostraca; order Isopoda; family Trachelipodidae; genus Trachelipus; species Trachelipus rathkii. The sequence continues at coordinate 18,792 of JABUQX010000128.1, forward strand.
TCTCCCTTATTAAAGGGTAAGGTTAAGTTAATGATGCATTGGTAAAAAGTAAATTAATAGTAAAAGGTGAGATAATGATAATGAAAAATCAAGATTTTAAATTTGACAGTAATGTAGATGGAAAGAAATGAGAAGTTAAAAATTAAATAGAATCATATTGAGTAAATTATCAAGAAATTTAAGTTAATGATAGAGTAAGGAAATGAAAATAAAAGAGTAGAGATGTTATTAAATACAAATTTTTATTGACAGGTACTGGGTCATAACCACGCATCTCTTGGTCCAAAATAATCACTTATTCTTCAAGTCAACTTTCTCAAATAGTCAATTTCACCGGCTACTGCAAGAAGAGCTCCAGAGCTCTTCCTTTCACACTTATAGCAACGCAAGATACTTTATTGAGGACGGTACCATCATGACCGCACCTCAGGTAATACTTTGATTGAAAAAAGATTCTATAAAAATGAAAGCCAAGAAGTGATCATATAAGATTGTAATAGAGAGGAAAGGAAGACTGTAATTGATTACAGATAACGGCGCGATAACGTGTCTCTTTGTAATTATTATTATTATTATTATTATTATTATTATTTTTATTATTATTATTATTATTATTATTATTATTATTATTATTATTATTATTATCATCTTTATTTAATGATTATTATTATTATTATTATTATTCATCATCTTTATTTAAGAATTATTATTATTATTATTATTATTATTATTATTATCATTTTTATTATTATTTTTATTAGCATTATTACTATGGGTATTATTATTTCTATTTTTATATAATCACAGTTCTTACATGGGGAGATAACAAGCAATCTACCAAATACCACGATAAAAAAAACTAACCTTCATCTTTCATCCATATCTTCCATACTCATCTTCAATCTTCAATCTTCATTAAGATATAAAACATTTTCAATGAGGTAAAAATAAGAACTAAAAATACATAAAGTTAAATACTTTCCGAATGCAAATATTTAATTATGTCGGAAGACATAAAGTAGACATACAAACAGTTTGAAGCAAAATGTATACAGGAAATTTAAAGAATATCAAATACGAGCATATAACTGGCTACATCCGAAGATCTAAGACATATATACAAATATTTGAATATATAAATAGAAAAATGGTATATATACAGAAAATAAAGGTGCATTTAAACACAGGCATATTTTGGTATATCCGTTAGATATAAGCAAACATGCAAACATTTAAATGTATAAAAATACAAATGTTATTACATAATTCTTGATATGGAACAATCGAGTTTTCACAAGTTAAATAGCCACATCGAGTCGACCGTTTGAATCAAGGAAACTTTCCAGTATAAGGCATTTTTCTAAGTATATGATTTGATTCAATGCGCATGGAAATAGTTTTCCAAAGCTGTAGTTACGAAAAGAAACATTGCTGACAATATGTAGAGCGAAGTTGCTTGAAATTCGGGGTCCTTTATTTTGAAAAACTTCTTCTACATAAAGGGAGCGTCACAGAACTATTTGAATTCGAAAAGGAATCAGAGTTCGTTAGTGGAATCAAAAAATGAGTTTCTGCCCATAATCCAAACTTGAATTATGAAAGAAATCCATACTCTAAAGGAAGTTTGCTATGTTTAACGATGAATCTCGAACTGTGAGTTGTGAAAAGATGAAGACCATTAAATCCAAAAATTAATTAAAAATGAAAAATTGAAGTCTGTACGATAATGTTATTTGCTTGAGTCATCTCTTCGGAGTGTTCTTGATTAGAATTTTAGTATTATTGTAGTTTTTTCTTTTCTTCATTTTGTTTTGTTTTTTCTTGGGTTATCAGAAGGCGTGATGAATTCTGGGTGTTTCTTCTCCGGATCACAATTAAATAGAGAGGACTGCTAAGTGTGGTTACTTGTGAGCAAGCACCCTATATAAGAGGATGTGATGGTAAAGATCCATTTATTTTGTTTTTATTTAATCAACATAAGTAAGATATTCAATGAAAGTAAAGAAGTAACAAAAGTCCCATTTTTGAGATACGTTTTTTTTTTTTTGTTGCACGTCAAGTGGTTCACGACTGTGTCCGCGCGTCTCTACTCCCTTGCCCGAACTCTTCTTTTGAAAAGCTTGCGGCTCGAGATCGGAGGGTCGGCGACTTTCCTTTAAATTGAACCTCCCTGCCGAAGTTGAATTTTGAAGTTTGGAGGAGTGCTGGAGAGAGTATTTGAGAGATTCTATTTCTTCTGATTCTTTTTTTTATGGGATGAATTTTTTAATGATGAGATCTCAACAGACGGTTATATATTATTTCATTCGACTTATGCTAAAATTTTGCTCGCGCAAATCTTAGCATAAGTTCGCCCCTCAGTAAAATTCTTACAAAGAGCTGATGGAATACTACATTATATAAATATATACTAATATAATTATATATATATATATATATATATATATATATATATATATAATATATTATATTATATATATATATATATATATATATATATATATATATATATATCATAAATTTATATATATATAATATATAATATTATATATATATATATATATATATAATATATATATATATATATATTAAGGTTGGCCGAAATTTTAAAAACAAAAAAAGTAATTTCGTATAAGTTGCCTTTTGATGTAAAAAATACATTATGACAAAAAACACAAATATATTTCTGAATGTTCATTAGATCTTCAAAGTTAAATACATTCAGCAATATATCTGGATAATGATACCAAAAATGAGTTCTGCATAATCGTTGTTACTATTCACGCTAAAGCATGATCTTTTATCAAATAAGGCATAATTTAATTTAACAAATGTTATTGAAAATTTTTTCTTGTAAAGCTAATAGTTTTCCTTGTATTTCCAAAAGAAACTTATTACTACTGAAAATTTAAAAAAAAATTTGATTATAATGTAAAAAAGATTTCAGAGCTTTTTATTATTTTTAGTTGAAAGTTTATTTAAAATTATTTGTCCAAGAAATTCTGTAAGTATATTTCTGAATAATGAATGCTATAAAACCTTCGAAGGAATTTCCACCAGAAGACTGACAACTTAAAGAAGTTTTGGAAAGATGCCTTGTTTTCAAAGAGTATAAACAGAAAATGTTCAAAGAAGAAGTTAGTGAACGGATCTCATAATTATGGATTAAAGATAATGTTTACCCCAATTCTGCAAATGCTTTATTCAAATGAGATTAAATAATTACCTAAAAGAGTTTTCGAGACTTCTAAATTATGATAAGAAAAAACGAGGTCCCAAATTTAAATTGGACGCTTCAAAGTTTAAAGAAGATTCAAACAAATTATTGACATGATTTTCAAAGAATAGACCATAAAATTCTAGCAGCTGCGAAGAAATATTTTGCTAAAACGAACAAAAGTATGGATCATAATTATAAGTGAGTAACTGAGTATGTTAAATGGAAATTACCTACCTATTTTAATTTGATAACTTATTTAAATATTGGTAAAATACATTTAATTAAAGTATCAAATAATAAAAAAGTAATCAAAATATTGTTTTAATTTAAATAACATTTTGCATGTAATTTCTTATAAAAAATGAAATCTATCATAGTCTTGGTCAACAATGGTTATCAAATTTTGATGCCTTCATTAATTGCACATTTTTAAATTTTTAATAAGGAGGATCCAGAAAACTGAATTTAGGACCTTTTTTTTATACAGGGACTACAGGACCAAAGAACTGTACTTCAAAACCAGTTCCTTTAGCAACTTCTGAAATTAAATTTAAGAAAAAAACATCCAAAAAAAAATTGAAAGTGCAAAGAAACCCCAAAAAAACTGATTACTTAGAGTCAAAACCAAGTTGTTCTTATCAACTTTATTCAGAAACTGATCAAGAAAGTCCCATTTCAGAATCAGCATCTGAGGAAAACATTCAGCAGTCCTATGTTGAAAAACTTGCAACATCTTCAAACAATGATTCTGAATCCTGATTAAATTGCGATGGTCTAGTGATCAACAAAACAGAAGGGAACTTCGAACATTAGCCCGAATCTTGTTATATATAAACGCAAAGAATGATTACAAATGATATCAGTGGCAAAATAAAGCAACGAAGAGCAATGGAAAATATGAAAGATATAATTCAATATTAAATCTTTTTTCAGGTATCAATAAGAAGAGCCTGGTCCAGCAATCGCTTCTTCTGTATTAAGTCGAATTTGGCGTAATAATAGGAAATTAAAATGCAAATTGTTTACTGAATAAGAGTACCCAGATTTGGAACTACCTAACATATAATATAAAAATATAAAAATTAAAACTTAATAAACTGATTGACTACATTATTCACTATCATATTTTGTGAAACTATCTGATTACCTATTAACCAAACCAAAACTTTTCGAAATAAGTTAAGAAGAGAAAGAAAATTAAGAAAAAAGGCAAAAAGTTTTTTGGTATGTTTGAGATAACATAACTGGCATTTGTTTCGATGGAAGAAGAGATGCGGCTCTTCAACACTCTGAAGTGAATGGCAAAATACTAACACTCTACAAATACGGAAGACCATTTACTTATCATGGCGAGCCAGTAAATAAATTTAATATTTTAGACCTGTACATTTTAATTTAAATAATAGGTATTTTATGTAAATAGTTTCTGTTGAATCAATTCCAACTTTGGCAACTAATTGTGTTAATAACAATGTTTTCATTTTTTCAGACGAACTTCTATCTGACCATTTTTCACCGAGAGAGCGAAAAAGAATTGATATCGCCCATGAACTCTATTAGAGGAGTTTGTGGTACGGAATTGGAAAATAGATTATCTCTGGTGAAGGCAGAAGGAACAAATGTGAATACTGGTCATAGAAATGGTTCAATAAGATATTTAGAGGTGTTTTTGGAAAACCATTACAACATTGTATATCTGTTTTCTGCATTCGAAATGAGCTGACCATTGAGGCATGTTGATTTGAAACTGGCATGGCACAACGAAGTCCCCAGATTAAGTTTGTAAGGTCAATTGCTCGAAACTAAAATGGAAAACGTGTCTTGATGTGAAGTGGTAATATTTAACCAATACCATGTAATGGATTTATTTTATTTTATTAGATAATGAAACTTTAGACAGTCTCTCAACTGACCAGTACTATGCCTATCGCATTTGCTGCAGCATAATAACTGGTGATGTGGATGACGATTTGTCATTGTTAGAAGTGGGCCCAATAAATCATTCTCGTTGGCTTACATTGGTTTGCAGAATTCTCCGTTACTATGCATCTTTAGTGAAACCAAGTAAGAACTTGAAAATGATTGCAGAATTTATAGTAACTGTTAATTTTCCAAGTTGGTTTCACATAAAGGTTAATAAAAAATTGACCGATGGAGCTGAACGTTATTCGTTTGATTCAAAGAGTCAATAAGTTTCCAGATAAAAATGAACTGAAATTTCTACAAAAAATATTAAACAACAATAGTTATTTCGGCACATGGTGAAAATATTTTAGTAGCAATGTTAGCTGATGAAGAAAGGAGTTAGGGTAAGAGTTGTTAATAAATTGCTAAATATTATTAGTTTCTGAAATATTTACTGTAAGAGATTTTTGAGGTTGGGATTGAAATTGAAAGGAAGATGGACCTGACTAGAGTTGAGGACTAAATATCCTCCCATGTAAAGGTGTCAGGACATATTTAAAGCCAAAAATTAAATTTCAACGCATCAAGTTACCACAAGATGACCCCAATTTCACAAAAACAATTCAACCCATTTTAAATGCAATGTCAGAAGAGAAATCAAAAAATTTAATTTATAACCCTTTAAAATTAAGACACGATGGCCACAGTAAAAGTGGAAAGGCATATAAAAGTAGTACTGAGGCTGCGTTACAGTAGTCGGTCATTGTCGTAGGATTGATTAATTAGAAACAAATTAGATCTTGAAAAAATTGATGAAAACTTTTGTCTCAAAAAGTTCATTTTAAATTTCTAGATTAAGAAATTATCTAAAGTATAGTTTAAATTTAGCTATTCTGTACTGAATAATTAATATAGTACTTACTAAATAGTTAGAAACAAATATCTTGGATATTCTTATGAAGGTTTCTCTAATAAATAGACAAAAATTTGGGAAAAAAAAAAATGATTTATTTTTATTTTATTACTTCAACAAAATATTTTTATTCAGTTAAATGTGTTTAAATTAATTCTGAATCATTTGTACCTAAATCATGCATGTAGTATGAATAGTAAAAAAGTTTACAAACATTTTGTATCATTAACCCAAGAAAATTCCAGATTTCTTAACTTTTTTGAACTTAAAGTCAAGTGGACGACTAATACTTGGTTACCGCTTATTGAGAAATGAAAATTGTGTTTCTTACATCAAAAGCCAAGTAATACGATGGGGAATTTTCTGATTTGAAATTTTTTTATCTTTTAAGCCCACCTTTATATATATATAATATATATATATATAGATAGATATATATATATATAATAATATATATATATAAATATATAATATATATATATATATATATATCAGTAGCGGCTCGGGAACCGAAAACATGGGCGGCACTTCAAATAAATGAAAATGTTATATATAACTTGATTATATATAATATATATATATATATATATTATATATATATTAAATATTATATAATATATTATATAATATATATATAATATTCAGATTATTATAATATAATATATATATATTATATATATATATATATATAAATATATTATATATTATATATTATATATAATATATGATATATAATAATATTATATAGTATATATATAATATATATATATAATATATTATATATATAATATATATATATATTATATAATATTATATATATATATAATAAGTATATATATATTATATATTATTTATATATTATATATATATATATATATAATATAATATATATATAATATATATATATATATATGATATAATTATATATTATTATATATATATGTATAATATTATATATATTTATATATAAAATATTATATATATACTATATATATAATATATAATTATATATATATATATATATAATAATATATATATATATAATATATATATAGATATTAGACAGATAGAGAGGACTCGAAGAATCATTTTCTCCTGGAACTTCTGTACTGCGATAGCAGCTGAAAAAGTCTCAATTAGTGTGATGTTTTTCCTTCACAACCGTCTATAAGTCAGGCGCAATCAAGGATACAGAAAGGAATGTTCATCTCAACGACATTGCATTTCATAGTGGAAATATTAAAATATCTCTGAAAACAGATTCAAAATATATATTCCTGCTCAGGAAGGTAAAGGTCGGGAAAGATTATTTTCAAAAAAGTGGCTTGTTATATTAAGTGGTTAACCTTACTCTGATAAAACGTTGGGGTTTATTGCTCAAAATGTGTATTGTTTTTAAACAAAAGGAGAAGGTAAGGAAAACCACCAGGAATTGGGAGTTTTGGTCTCGAGACCGTATTCAAACTTAAGCGATATTAGAAAAGTCTTTCAAAAAACATTGAGGCAACTAAATATCACCAAAGAATCGGTAGAAAGAGATTTTGGTATAGAAAAGCAGGTTCAAGGAAAAATCGAGAACATCGACAAACAGTTGACAGCCGGCAGAAGAAAAGGGAGGCCGAAGAGAGTAAAAAGCGGCTAATTTCAATTGTTGAACAGTTCATTCTGTGATAGGCCAAAATTTATCGTTTCGGGACATCATGACTTAGGTCGAATCAAAAAACTCACTTGGCCTTGGGAACGATGCAATTTTCCGAGTCTCTTAAAATATCGTGTGCTATGTTGGAGACCAGTTCTTTCAGACATGGTAAAAAACTATGCTACGAAATGCACAGGTATACTAGCTCACAGTCCAAAATGCTCTAATTCAGTCATTGCACATCTCATTCAACGTAGAAACTTATTTTCCAAAACAAAATAAAAATAAATTTTTACTGTCTTAGCACGATGAAGATGCCGATTTGTTCCAGAAAGGAACAATTTGCGTTGAGTGGGCTTTAGGTCTGTATGATTACTTCTTACCATCAAAAGATTTTTTGGTTTCGTCTCAGGAAAATGTTTTGACGGGATAAATCTTGCAAAATTAAATTGAAGAAAAGTAAGCTGAACTTGGTTGGATATGAATAATCTAAGAGAGTGGTATGACAGTGCAGCAGCAATGAGTGTGAGTTTCAGGGTTGTTCAGAGAAGTAGTAAATTAAAAAAATGTCAACCAAAACATTTATACTCACTGCTTTTTGCATGGCTTAAATTTATTGCCTCACAGAGGCTTCTAAAGTTCAAAATATTCAAGGTCAATTGGAATAATATCAGAATGTTGTACATTTTTCTTGCAAGTGCTAAGAGGACAAGTGTTTGAAGAAAAAAAATAGAAGAACTTATTCCTAGAAGTAGCAAGAAGAAAAAAAAGTTTGCGAAGCTCGCTGGAGCCAACGGAATGAATCAGTTTTATTATTTAAAGAGAGATGATAAACCCGATAATAGCTGCTTTAGAACAAATAAAATGTGAGTTCGAGATCAGTAAAAAAAAACATCTTAATTCTAAACAATGTTTTATAGTGCATCTGTTATGGTTTCCTTTTTTGTTTTAAAACAGACTATTAAGTTTACATACAATCTTCAAAACGATTGCAGACACACGTTATTGATTTGGTGAGTGCATAAATGAAGTGAATCTAGTTAAAACTAAACTTGAAGCCATCAGAGAAAAATGCAACATAGGATTTCAGCATTATTTTTTGAAGAATGTGTAAGCGCATCTGATCTGAGCTGGGTATAAATTGCTGGTACCAAGAATTAACCAAATTCCAAATACCGACCCAACATTCTACTCTGACCCACAGACTTAATTATCGCAATACTTTTTATACCATTTTGGATGATTTAATGATTCAGCATTAGGAGAAAGGTTTTTAAGTCATAAAGAAATTATATTTCCTTGCAATTTGTCATACCAAACAGGGGTAATGTGTCGCCATATGAGAATAAAAGATGTAACATTTTACAAAGATCTCGAAAGCCAATGAGATAGTAAAAGCAGAATGGGATATGGAAGTTGAAATGGCATCACAGCACAGATCGTCCCAAAAAACAGCAATAGACGAACTAGTTTCTGGTTCGAAGTCACAATTTCTAAATATTTAAATCTTGTTGCAAAATACTGGCAATTTTACCAGTGTCTCCTGCTTCAATAGAAAGAAGGTTTTCAACTATTAGAACTTCTGAAAAACCTACTTGAGAAATACGATTGGAGATGAAAGAGTTACGGACTTGCCCTCTCTACATACATCGAAATATTGCATAAAAAACTGAAAATGTATCTCGACTTGCTTACTCTAAGTGCCTGCCATTAAAGTTAACATTCCGGTAAGGTATTTTTGAAATTTATAAGATTATCCCATTTTCTGTAGAAATTTAATATTGTCCTTCCACTTTATATATACATATATATAATTATAATATATATATCATATAATACTCTATGGGAAATATGTAGTAATATATATATATATATAAAACATTTAATTTTTATGAATAATATTTATAAATTAATAATGAAAATTCTAGCTTGATTTCACATATCATATATTATAATCAATATATATATATATATATATATTAATAATAATATAAATATATATATATATATATAATAATTATAATATATATATATATATATATATAATATATATAAATATATATTAATATATATATAATATATAATATATTATATATATATTATATATATATAATATTAATATATATATATATATTATTATATAATAATATATATATAAATATTATATATAATATTATATAATTATATATATTAATATATATATATAATTATATATATATATATATATATATTATATATAATATATAAGTAAGTATATATATAAATAATTATAAGAAAAATCAGATTTTTTTGAATATCTAGGCTCCCCCCCGATAAAAAAATCTGGTACAGCCCACGTGATATTAATATATATATATCATATAATATATAATAATATATTATATAATATTATTCTATATATATATATATATATATTAATATAATATAGATAAATATATATTAAATATAATATATATATAATTAATATATATAAATATATATATACGATTAAATATATATAGTAAATATATATATATTAATATTATAATATATGTTATATATATATTATATTATATATATATATATAATATATATATATATAAATATATATATATATTTAATATATAACTATATATATAATATATATTAATATATATATAATTAATATATAATATATATATATAATATATACTATAATAACATTATAATTATATATATATAATAGATATATATATATATATATAAAATATAAATATATATTAATATAATATATAATTTAGGTATATATATATAATAATATATATATATATTAATTATATATATAATATATATATTAATATATTATATATAATAATAAGATATAAGAATAATATATATAATATATATAATATATATATATATATTATATATATATATATAATAAATAATAATATAATATATATATATTAGTAAATATATTATTAATATATAATATATATATAATATATATTAAATTAAATATATAATATTATGATAATTATATATAGATATAATTAAATTATATAATATTATTATATATTAATTATATATTAATATTAAATAAAAGATAGTATATATATAGAGAAATATAATATATATATATATTATATATATTTACTTATATATATTATATATATAAATTATTAATTTATATAAGTTATATAATAATAGCTATATAGTTATAGATATATAATGTATCTCGGCCTTTGTTTACTCTAAGCCTGGCCATAAAGTTAACAGTTAGTTAAGTGATTTCCCGGAAAGTATATAGATTATCCCATTTTTCTTAGAAATTTAAATCACGAAAGAGTATTCTTATATAACTACTGAGTTATAATATTAATAATAATTGTAATATTATAATATATATAGTACTTATTATTTTAATATTTATTTATATAGTTATAGTTTATGTTTATACGAAGGGTGAATAATATGCTAATACCTGTCGTAAGTATAACACAAAGGTAATACATAAAAGCAATAAAATAAGAAAAATAAAAAATAACATTACCATGCAATGACGAATGGTCAGAGTAAATGCAAAGAAGAAGGAAATAAATATTGGAAAAGAAGATATTTGAAAAATAGTAATATATAAGATTGCAATATCTATGTAATATAGAGTGTCTTCTCAAACAAGTTCTAATTTTATAGTATATCTCTATGAAATTTCCTCAAAGAGATAATACATTTATGCTACCAACGTATATTAAATAAACTATAACTATGTAACGTATATTAATAATTAATATATAAAGAGAAACGATATGTCGTAAGAATGACACCTATCGAAATTTAAGCATCCCTTTTCGGAGTACGCCCACCTGAGTAAATTGTAAATAATGATAAAATAAAATAAATAATAAATTGCAAAATATTTATTAAACATTTAATATTTATATATTTGCATTTATTATGAGAATAATACTAATATGGTATAAATTATAATGATATATATATTAATAAGTCACCTTTATAGTCTAAGCACCTAATTTATATCTATTTTATATTAGCTCAATATTTTAGTAATAAAATTCAATAGTAAAATAAGAAAATTACTATGATAACTATTAATATATATAAATTCTATGTAAGTATAGACATATAATTATTATGAGCTAAATAATAAGCCGTAAGTTTAATTGCTTTATATCATAAAATTTCAAAATATTTTCTTTCTAATATCTATATAGTAATTAAAAAGGCATAAGAAATATCAACTCTCAACAACTCATATATTATTCTTTATTGACATCCAGGTGTGATAAATGATTAATGTATTTATTAAACATATCAATAATTCCGATACTCAAAAATAACGCCATTTCATTGCAGACTAATTGCCAGAGTAAAGTGAATTATGCACATAAACGACAACCATCACACATCACAATCAACACACACACACACACATACACAACATAATATATTAATATATAGTTATAGATATATATTAATATATAATTATTAATATTATAATTAATTAATATATATATATATATAACGTTAAATTTATATATATATATATATATATTAAATATATATATAATTATATATATTAATATATATAATATATATATACATATTATATATTATTATATATATATTAAATATATATTAATATATTATAATTAATATATATATAATATAATTAAATATATATATATATATATATATATATATTAATATATATATATATAATGTATATATATGCACGGTCGTCACTGCTTGAAGTTCCTCTCCTTTAATTTCTCCTTCTCCCTACATCTTTTGCTTATTCATCACTTTGAAATTATTTCCAAAATCGCTCAATATCGGCTGCTGTTGAGGGCGACTCTACTTCCTTATGCTGATCAATTAGAAACTCTGTCCAAGCTTCTATCAGGTTATGATATTATTCTGCCGCCATAAACATTTATTTCACTGCTCAATTAATGATCTTCTCGTCAGCCACATCTATAAACTATTTACCACTCAAGCGAATATAGACTCGACCCTTATCTAGATCCTTCAACTACATTATTTACATTCTGCCTCTCTTCTATTTTTACTTCTAGAATAAGTGCCTCTCTGATTACGTAATCTATCTTCCGATTCCATTTCTCGCTGATCTGGATATTTAAGAATTTCCGATAGAGTTGGTAGGAGTTACGTACGCAACCTTGTGAAAATTTAATCTTTTAAAAAACCCAACTGCTACAAATCTCCCTCTCTTAAACACCCTCTAACTTTCTATCTCTTTCGACGGTCTCTCGTACTCTCCTGTTAACATATAATTAACATCCTGGCCCTTAACAGAATAATACAAAAAAATGTCTTTGAGAACACTCACATCACAATGTATTGCTATTAGGGCTATAGCTCATTATCAAAGAAAACTGGGAGTTTATATATATCTGTTTTAACTTGCGGGTAACTTATAGTATTTATCCTCATCACAGTTACTCCAGTTTAAACCAAGGTCTCATTGATGAGAGTACACTCTCTCATAATTGGGGGGGGGGCTCAGGAGTTTCACCCTGGACTTTTGATATAGGGGTCGAGTCAAAGGATAAAAGTAACTTAAAAATAAGCTGCTCCATGTTACATGAACAGGTCAGTTTCACTTGACCCCTACTATTATCTTTGCGGCGCGATAGTTGGAGTTATCACTTTATCTCTTTTCTATAGGTACCGTAGTGCAGGTGCTCGAGGGAGCTTTCCCACTCGCGTGCCGCCTCACTTTAAGACGCCTACCTATCACAGCACTATCAAGCGAGTGCTGTGTCACAGGTACACACATGAGTAAGTTTCAGTGTTGTAGTTTAGCAACTACCAAGACTGTTCGCTACTAGCGTGAGCCTACCTTCTTCTGCTCACCTATCGTCTTTTGGAATCCTTTTTTCCTTTTATCATCAGTATTTCCTATAACTTAAATATAATCTATCTCACTTTAAGCTTGAGCTTGTATTCACTCCAGATATATCTATTAAGTGCTAGTGTGCTCGAGAAAATTATTTGTTATATGAGTAAACAACCCCCTATCCATTATTAAATAGGGCTTATTAGCCCGTAGCATAGTTATATAGGTGATAATACCGTATAAAAAATAAAAAATTAAATATATATAATATAATATATATGAATATATATATTATATATATATATATATATATATATATATAAATAATATTATATATATATATTAATTATATATATATTGAATTAGATAAAGAAATTATATATGGAAACTAGCAACACATTCATTATTAAATAATTTATGTGTATATTTGATATAATATTTTCATCCACAATTTCTATTTAAATTCTAATAGATGAATATTTTATCGTAGATAACTAGAGAGCATAGAAATATATATATAAGTATATATATATATGATAGATATATTATATATAGTATATATAAATTATATATATATATATATTATAGAGAGATATATCATTATATATAATAGTATATAGATTATATAGTATTATATATATAATATATAGATATATATATATAATAATATATATATAAATATAGAAAGTGATATTAGGATAAATATAGAAAAATTTAGAAAAGAGAAATGGATACATATATATATATACGAAGATAGAATATATATATATATAGATATAATATATATATATATAGATATATATATAATATATATATATGAGAAAGATTTAAGGATTTATTGTATATTTGAATAATTATTTTATATTATTAAGATTATAAAAATTAATAGTATAGAGAGTAATAGTATGAAGTATAATGATATATGATAGTATAGTAGGTATAGAGTAGTGTGCATATAAAGATTAAAGTAGTATTATATATATATATATTATATATATATATATATATAGATATATAATAATATAATTATATATATATATGAATTTATAGATAGTATAATATATATATGAAAATCGGATTACAAGTATGTAAAGTACTCACCAACTCAACAACTACTTGAAAAGAAGATCAGTTCTTCTTTTCCGTTTCTTCTGCGAACTTATTTTATAATATTTCCGTAACCTCATTACCAGGATGAGGCTAAGAATCGATGTTGATAATTAATTAAAAGTATGTTTCTATTGAAAGTAGAGGAAAATTTGAGCGTCTGCCCTGACTGCTATCGTGCTTGAAAGGATTCTATTATACGATTTAGGCATGAGAGAAACTCCTTTCGAGACAAATACCGTTGTTGCTGGCATTGTTACTCACTTTTATTTCTTATGCCTGTTCACTGTATTTGTTCAGCAAAGACACAGGTCAAATTTATGTTTACGTAAACTGATTGAACACGCAAATATTTTGAAGTAGTTTTTTAGAAGCCATATGGCTTTCCAAGCTCTTGATAAGTGAGATTTAGCCAATCGAAAAATCTTCATCACACCCAAACATCCTTTTTTGCTCACTAAGTAATAACAAGGCAGCATATAAACCAATCTTTTCACGCTTCCACACATCCACTTAAACGCGGTCATATCAAACTCTCTGTGTAACATCTGCTTTTTGTTTTATTACCTACTTTTTGAGTGGATTTTAAATTTGAAAATGCCCGCTCGCAGTATTGAAAGGAGTTTTTCTTTAATCTTCTTCCTGTGTTTTTCCAAACGGTATTGTTTAACAAATAAGAGACAACAATGATCATTTTCATTTTCCGTATTCAATTTTTTTTCAAATTTGCACAACTATTAGAGCGGAAGAGTAAAACACCACCGACACGCACACATCTGCATAATTTTTAATCTGAGGATGCACTATCTCACTTCTCAAGCACGAGATATAATTATTTAGAGACCCAATATCAGAAGCAACAGATGGCAATCCTGTCTGTATTTTAATTTAATTTTCGCACTTAGAGGAATGCACCCCAAAATTTGTATAACCCAAAATTAAACCCAAATATAAACTAAAATATTTTAACGAAGAATTATTAAGAAAAGTATAGTTAAAATTATTGTTCGAGATATAAAGTATATATATATAATAGATGAGTAAGATATAGATATATAGAGAGAGATAGAGAGAGATAGATAGAAAGAATAGATATATAATATAGTATATTGAAAGATATGAGTAGAGAATAGAATTTCGTTATAATATAATATCATATTTTATTATACTCAGTTATATTCTTCTCATCACCTTTTTTAACATATCCACTCCTTCAATCCTTTTGCTAACTGTAAATTAATATATTAGGTCGTATATATATAAATAAATCCAAGTAATATTAATATATATTATAATAATGATATAATATTATAATTAATATATAATAATAATATAAAATTAATATAATAAAATAATAAATATTAATAATTAAATAAATATTATAATAATAATAATATAATAATATATATATAATATTATTATACTCACTGGGATACAATTATTTAGTATGAATACCATAAGATGTTAAGATAATTTAGATTATTAAACCTAAAGTTGTATTTATAAAATAAATCTTCATATCTTAATTACGTATTCATATCCAACAATTTATATTAATTATATTGATAATATATATATATATGATTAATAATATTAAATATTAATATTATTAAAATATATATTATAATATATATATATTATATATATAATATTATTAATTTATTATATTATTAATATGATAATTAAATATTAATAGTATTTTATTTTTATTATTATTATCACAGTAAACTTAAATAATAAATAATTTCAATCTCAATTTATAAATATATATTATATAATATATATATACGCGTGAAGTCGTGGTACTACGTGAGGTAATATATAGTTTAGGTAAGGATAGATGAGACTAGAAATAAAATATATTCTATATTGAGTAAGCTACTCTGCCCGTACCACAGTATAGTTCAGAATATTTAATCTTATTAATTCGATAACTGTCGGTAAAATGTATAGTTTTTAAAATATATAACCTATCATATATATCTATTAAAATATTTCTATATATATAATATATATATTATAATATATTAATATATATATATATATATATAATTATATATTAATATATATATTAATAATATATATATATATAAATTTATTAATTAAGTACTCCGATATACTTTGTAATTATATATATTTTATTTTATATTAATTATAATGATATATAAATATATATATATATATGTTATATATATATTTTATTTAATAATGGTGTTGATCGATTATATACTAAAATTAAAATTTCTTATAGATTATTTTAATATAGAAAAATAAGTATAATCTTATATTAGATTTCGACATTTTTATTGTCAAAGTACACGCAAACTCTATAATGTATTAAAGTTGACCAATATTTTTGTGATGATTTTATTATTACTTTCGCAAAGGAGCCTAGTGATGGAAACACAAATCCTCAAATAGACACCATAATTACTCATGAGCTTTCTTCTATACGTTGCGTCTTCAAAACACAAATGTTTTTGACTAAGTTCCATAAATATAAATTACGCTCTTCTTAGGCAGGCACCAAATCGAAGAGTCCTTCCAGGCGCCATAATACCTTAAAGAACAATAATGTATCGGAAGACAAAAATAACTGATTTAATGTAAAATTAGCGTTCCTGGTTAACATTTTAAACATTATTTAATAGTTTTACAATAGTATATTTTGAACTAGTATGATGAACAGTTTTACCATTGCTTTGATTTATTTTTAGAGGCAGCCCGCCTCCTGGTGCATCCTCCTGTAAAACACCAGCGTCCTCATATTCTCTCTAATCTTACTTATCCTCTATCGCATATAATATATATTATACCATATATAATTATATATATTATTAATAATATTTATATATAATATAATATATATATATATTATTAATGTATATATTAATATATATATATGTAAATAAATATTAAATTTATTACAACCTCAGGTGTGTGGAACAAGTTGCAGGGCTTTGTGGTATGTTGAAGAGTGAGGATCAAGATATAGACATTAAAGGGCAGTTAAGAAGGGAATCTAAAAATCTGACCTAAAAATCTACCATCTGACATCTTCATGAAATGACGTCTTAAGAATAAGGCAATACTAAGTAGGTAATACCCATTAATATAATAAGTTCATATTTAAAATTCTCGCTTTAAAATATATATAAATAATATATATATATATAATAAGTATATATATATAAATATATATATATATAATAATATATATATATATTATAATATATAAAATTAATATATTAATATAAATTAATATATATAATATATATATTATATATATATATATATTATATTATTATTATAATTATATATATTTAATATATTTATTAAACATATAATAATATATATATAATATATTATATTAAGCCCATTATATATATATAAATAATTATATGTTATATATAAATATATATATATATATTATATATATATATATAGTATATATATATAAAATTATTATATTTAATAATATATAATAATATTATATTAGATATATATATATAGGAATGTCTAGAATTCGCGATATTCCTTTTAATTATACTTCTAATATCTATGAAATGAAAACATTGAAAATTCACATATGACCTAATTTCCCTTTTAATAATGAGTAAATGACCTCAGTTCTATGAAGTCTCCTTAGTCACCATTTAGCATGTTTCAAAAAAATTCAATATTTCACAAACTGGTTTTGAATATAATAAAACTTAACTTCTTAGTTTAAAAAATGAAATATTCAAGTTAATATTTCTTGCCCTAATACCAAAGTAGTAGTTAGGTAATCATACTGGATAATTATATGATTTTTACACTCATTCTTCCATTCTATAATGATAAATCGTCCTTTATTTATATATAAGAAATTGATAATAGTCGAATGAGGGAGATCTTCCTCTAATATAGCCGTATGAGACATTACGAAGGTTTTTCTTCCTTCTATATTAAACTAGACATAATATACATCTCCGTAATAAGATGGGATTACCGTTACCAATACTTTTTCATTGTTCAAATTGGAAGGCTACGGAAAACACGATGTAAGGTGTATAATTAAAATATAATATACTATATAAAGTTCTAGTAACTTGGATAATATATATATAAATATATGACCAAATATATAAATATATATAAAATTATAAACATTTCTTACCTATGTAAGAATATAATATATATATATATATATCATGAACACATATAAATGCTTACACACGCTCGCAGTTCGAAATGATAATGAAAATTAACCTCACTGCTTATCGTGGTCAGCTAGTGACACACCTGCTCTACCAAGAGGCGAGGGTGTGTTTTGAAACCAGCAGGGGAGTTAATTTCACTTATCATATATTAATATATTATATATAGATATATTATATATTATATATAATAATATATATATATATATAATATATTATATATATATATAATATAATATATATATATCTTATAGTTAACCAATCAATTATATAGAGGTAGGTATATATATAAATATATATATATATATATATATATAATATTATTATATAAAATATATATATATATATTATATAATTTAATAATTATATATATAATATATATTATATATATAAAAATAATATTTAATATATATATAATATATCATATATAATATATATTATATATATATAAATAATATATATATAAATAATATTATATAATTAATATATATATATATATATATATATAATATATTATAATTATATATATATATTATAATATAGTATAATATATAATATGTGATATATATATATAATATAGTATATATAGTATATATATATATATATTTATATATATAATATATTAAAATATATAATATATAATTATATATATAATATATATATATATTATATTAATATATAATATATATATATATATATATATATAATTATATATATTATAATATATATATATATAATATTATATATATATATTATTATTATATAATATATATTATATATAATATATATATATATATAATATATATATATATATATATATATATAAATTATATATTATAAATATATATATAATAATATATAATATATATATATATATAATATAATGAGCTGATTATATATAACCAATGCCAGAACGCGGAAAATATACTAATATGACTCTAGATTGATACACATTGAATTACGACATAGGAGAAGATTTAAGACAAGCGAAAGTTCTTAGTAGTTGTTTAAACTTAGTCACGGTTAAAATATCCCATTCTTATAGGCAGTGTCTTATCGGTATCATTGCAGCTGTTCGATGTTCCATACTAGTGAGTAGACGTTATTAACAATGCGCGCGAGAATGAATAGCAGACCTTACTATTCAAATTCCCAGGTGGACACTATTTCTAAAGAATAATAAATTAGGGTAGGTAGAAAGTATATAAAAATAACAAAAGATTTTTACCCATTGACAAATTCGTACAAAAACCTCACACGAATGGAAGAATATAAATAAGGTTGGTGCTGAAGAAACGAAGGTAATTGTTTACGATCTAGAGTAATTTTTAAAAGTACTAATATTCTTGTAAAAGGTTAAGATATATGATAATAATTCAAGATATTAAACCGCTTCAAAAAAACTTCAGATCGATTTGAAATCATGCAATCAAAGTGACAAATTTGATTACAAGTCTTATTTATGACTTCAAATTTGTTCTTACTTTACTTATTGGCAATATGTTATCCTACATTGCAGGTGATTGGGTGTTGTTATCTTTATCTGATCCGACTCGTATGTCATAGTTTGATAAGATGAATAATTGAAGTGTAAGTGTTGCAATTACTATTTGATACGAGCCATTTTGAATCTATCGTTGTTAAGAGATGCAGAGATTAGACCTTTTATGATACGTTAATAGAAAGGTTATTGAAGGAAAGTGCAAGAAAGATAAGATTATTTTATTCTCTTAAATACGTCATGGTGATTAAGTATACAAGTCGCTTGTATTTCGATATATATATATATATATATAAATTATAATTATTATATATATAATATATTATATATATATATAGTATACATACTTATTATAATAATATACGTATATAATTATATATATATATATAATATATATATTATTGTATTAGTATATATTAATAGTTAGAAGTATATAGTGATATAAATAAGAAAACTATTAGTATTTGGAAAGGAGGAAAGTATATAAGAACATATTATAGTATATTTATAGATATAATAATATAATCATATATATTATAATATATATATTAAGTGAGATATATATATATGATAGAATTAGAGATGTAGAGTATGATAAATATAGATATATAGTAGAGAATAGTATATAGTATAGATATATAATAGAGATATAATAGTACGATAAGAAGAGTAATATATTATTTATAACTATATATCTATAGAATGTATACCTTATATAAATGTTAACTATACTAGAGTCAGTATATAGTCATATAATAATAATATAAAACAAATATAACTTATAAATATATATAAGATAGAGATATATAGATATATAGAATATATAGATATATATATATATATATATATATAGTATTATATAATAGTAATAAGATCTAACCCTCAACCTTCCCCGAAAATATTTGTCTGGGACTACCGGCCCGAGAGAAGGAGAGTATATAAAGGATATAGCTAAATGAGATATAATATATAGATAGATATAGAATAAGAGACGATAATATGAGATAGTGAAGTAAAAAAATATAGAGTAGATAGATATAGAGTATATAGAGATAATATATATATATATATATATATATATATATATTAATAAATATCGAAGCCTGAATGGTTTGTGAAATTTGTGTGCCAAGGTCTTTGTTCGGCGGAGAAATCGATTTTGTGGGTGGGACGTAGGAGTATGATGTAGGAGATATGGGAGAGTTAGACTCAAGACTGTTGTATCATTGAGTATTTATCAATAATGAGGTGGGAAGTGTGGATGAGAGAATGCCTGTATGATGAGTTGGATAGTATGGAGTGCTTAATCCAATATTCTTCAATTCCCGATTTAGTACTTGGTGGTCAAGCATATCAAAAAACTAATGTTAAGATATGGTGATCAAGTGATGATTTACTAAGATTACTGAATTGAAATTTTCTAAGTGTATTTATGAATGAGATATTAATTGCTATATGCGTCTGATCGGAGATGGGATATATAATTAGTCCATGGTGAAACCATGGGCGTACGGCAGGAATTCATTAGCGGAGGCCCAAAGAGTTGCGAGCCCTAGTATTGATACTAGAATATATATGGTATATATTGGTAAATCATTGCTTACAAAAATAATTTTAGTTCACTCTCTTCTATCTCTACTCTCTACTCTCGCTTCTCTTACTCTCTTACTGCATCATCTCCCTTCCTTCACTCATCTTTCTTTCTCTATCTTCTTAACTTACTTCTTATCTTCTCTATATCTATATTACTTCTTATCTTCTTTATCTTCTTCTATTCATTTCTTTATCCATTTCATCGTCTCTTCTTCTTTTAGTTTATAGTCTTAAAGTTTTTTTTTTTTGTATTTATTTATCAGTATTTTCTGCTTTTCTTTATCTTAGTCACTACTAATTGTTTTAATTATTACTGTTTTATCTAAATTGTTTTTTTATTATTTTTATTATATCTTATTCATATAGCTCATTTGTTATTTGATTACCTTTATCTTTTCGACTACTTGTACCTTTTATTACATATATTATTATATTATGTCTAATTTTATATGATTTGGGTATATTATATAGTTAATATATATTCATTCGCTACCGTTATATTATCTCTTATTTGCTAATATTACAACTAACTACAATTTAATTCATCTACATATCTTATAATATACATATATAATATATTACTTTCTATAGTAGCTAGGTAAGGTAACATAAATATATCAGTACATAAAAAATAGGTAATAAGTAAAGATGTTAAAGATTTATATAATGTAATAGTAAATAATTGTTACTATACTTGACACAGAGTAGTTAAAGTAAATTATTCAATTAGCTTATAGTTAAAGAAAATAATGTAAAGAGACCAAGAAAGTTCTATATATATATATATGATAAGTAAGATATATATAAGGCAAGGCTTAGCTAATACGAAAAATAGGTTAAAGTGTATATATCGTATATATTACTTTAATATATATATAATAGAGAAAATTATATCCTTACACAGTGATCCACCAAACAACAAATACCAAATAAGCGACCAAACAGTAGCTTATTAGTTGTCTAAAAAAAGTGAAGTAATATAAGTAAGAGGCTGAAAGACAACATGTAAAACTCACTTCTATTTAGGAAGAGAGAAATATCTAAGTTCTAAATCTAAAAATAGAGATTAAATATACGGTAAATATATACTAAAACTCAGAATATATCTAATCAATCCTAACACTGATCTAATCACCTTTTCCTATCCTTACTCTACTAACTACAAACTTTAAAACGTAACCGCTCAAGCATACATAGTTTCTCTACATTTGTTTATTTCGCCTGCCAGTAGATTATGGAGCAAGAGTCACTAAGCTATGCCCACACGCGCTGTTCCCTCCACCCTCCGTGATATACGCAATGAGTGTGTGAGTGTGAGAAGGTTAGATTGTAACTAGCTCATGGGCTATTTTTATGATTAAAGTTATATGAAAGAGAAAAGAATATAGTTTATTGAGTTCAAATCTAAGAAGAATTGATACCGAGTGCTGCCGTATAGATTGTAAGAGAGAGAAAAAGTATATATTGTCTGTAGATTGAATTAGCGAAGTTGATCGTATAGATCAGTTAATGCTAAAGTAGAGTACAGGTAAGGTCTTTAAAGCATGATTTGTATTGTGGTTCCTGCGAGATGAAGTACAAAGAAGCACAGACATTGTTTATACTGGCAACTTGACCTTTATGTGTGACTCTTTTTTCTAGAGGACTGAGGGAGTAAGAGATTTTTAATTGTGGAAAGTAGAATGTATTAATTTTAAAATTGCTGTATATCCGCAATCTTGACGATTGTATTTTCTCAACATTTCTGTTAGTGTGCCGAAAAAAAACTACATATATCATATTTAAACTAGGAGTCATCCACTTCCTTCAATCGCGCGTGATTATTGGACAAAAGGTTTTCTCTCATATAGAAGCAACAAAGCTCGGACTAATTAACTGTATCACATAGTCCTATCAGACAAAATGACTAAATCTTTAATATTATAATCTTAATTTTATTACTAACCTTATATATACAACAATCTATGCATATTAATAATTATTAATTTATCACTCAGTGTTTGAGAATCATTATAATTAATTATCATATTATGGTAGACATGATTATTAATTATATCAATTGTATATCTAAATTAAATATACATATAAATCCCATAACATATGAGTTTTCTGTAGACAGAAAAGGATGATTAATTATTAATTAGCATATAAAATTACATATACTGAGTAATTATTTAGGAATGTAGCTAGTGTCAACAATACTACCAAGAATCTCAGATTAATATCGCCACCTAACAAAAGCAACGTGAAATTCAGATGAATACAAGCAGTCATCTAAGTATTTGAAGAAATCGTACTCCTAAACCATTAAGAGATAACTACTTAATAAAAATCAAACATTAAAATTCTAATATGTAGGATATCTTATGATCAAACAAATTACTACCGAAACCAAATTTAGTACCATTAAAAATCAAAGTGAAATCCCATTTGAATATTATAATAAATATTATATCGTCAAGCGAGTTTGTCCTTCGCGCAACCCATTTATGACAATTTTTGATAATACCCTATATTAAATAAATCACTTTAAATCACACCAAATAAAGAAATAATTCTGGATTATACATACTTCTCTAACTAAAACCCAGTGTACCAATAAGCAATTAACCATCTACAATTCCAAAATCTATGTTATATTCAACACTCTATCTATATCCTCCATTAAAGTTTTTATACCCTAATGTATACTTTATTATTAAAATGAGATAATGTACATTCTTATTTCTATATATGAAAACTATAAAAATTATGTTTTTTTAGCTTAATAAACATATAATAATGCATTAGAAAGTTGATTAATTTGTCTTTGTTTACTTTGATATTAACTTTTAATTAAATTTATGAAATTAATATAATAATAATATACACTAATTATCTAGATAATAAAAAAAATAAAGAGTATAAATAATAATAATTACATTAATGAATACATTTAAATATAATATATTAAATTTTTAAAATACTATACTTTACATACGATTCATATTTTTTAATTATACTAAATATTTACTATTAATATATTATATTATTATCTATTATTATTATGATATTATATTATTATTATTATTATATATTTATTATATTACATTATTAAATCTAATATTTAATTATATTATAAATTAATATTATATATATAATTACTTAATTATTATATATTATTATTTATAATTAGATGAAAAATATTATTACTTTCTATCAATATTTAATTTTTCAATCTTTATAATAAAAGTTATTATATTATTTATTATTATATTATTATTTATAATTATTATATTATTATTAATATATTTATTATTATATAATTATATATTTATATTTATATTATTTATTATAATGTGATTATTGGAGTCGAGAATATGTAATTTATACTTAACATGTTATAGATACTAGTCCCCCAAGGAGAATATTGTCTAATGCGTTACACTATCTGCTCACACCGAGTGTCCCAGTTGATGTAAGAGATACATTAGGTGGTGATCTATACGCTCCATGATCCGAGGAGTCTCCTCGCTATCGACCCGCCAATAACCTCCCTTCGAGAGTCGAGTAAGTATCTGCACACCGACCAACCCGCATTAGTTTATTACTACCTCCAATGTCTGAGATTTCCCTCATAGTATATTACTATTCGCCGACACAATGAAGTCTTCAATTATGTTCATGAGGGGTTATAGATATATCTAGCTCCCCACCACCTAGATGCGATATACACTTAATTAATATTATTTAAAAGTAATTATGTTATATATTATTATTATTATTTATTATTTATTATTATTTATATATATTATTATTATATAATTAGTATTATATTATTAAATTATTAATTAATTATTTTTTATAATTTATATTAACATTATTATTATTTAATTTAAATTAATTATTTAATTATTATTAATATTATTATTATGTATTATATTAATTATTTATTATAATATATTATTATTATATTAATATATATTATAATTATTATTTAATTATTATTTATTATTATGGAACTAAAGACTACGCTTCAGACATCGCTACGTTCCCCTTCGAGAGTTACATCCCTGTTAGGTATAATTTATAATGAGCACGATAGTAAGAACAATTAATAATAGATAAGAACAATTTATATTATTAGACAAAATGTTACCACTTTCTTCTGATATCTCGATTCACCCTTCGTGCTGCCAAAGACTTACAACTCTGGGCTTCCCATAGCGTCAGCAAATTAAGTGCTGATTAATGCTTTTAACGCACACGGCCATCGCATAGCTACACAATAAAGAGTCATATACTGTATAAAACACGACCACTCAAGAGTTCATTCCCTGTTAGGAGTATATCGAACATCATATACACCACCACAAAGCAACAGAACACATACCCGCCACTCACCATCATCACGTCCACACAACTACCACGCTACACATACCGTCAGGGTCATATACAAGCACAGCGACCACCAATTCACAAGCGACCACAGCAAAACATACCACTCTATCAGTACAATACCGGGGATTCAATATTATATTGATAGTAAAACTGCATTTATCACCGCATATAAATATATATATATATATAGTATATATAGTCAATAGTATGATAATAAAGTACCCCTTTCGAGCTAATGTAACGCTGGTCAACACATACGTGTTATAGCTAGGGCCCAGTTCAACCTAAAGGTGTATAATAGCCAGAAAAATGAGGGTCTTATTATACAAAATAACCTATTGATTATATGGTGGCGATTATATAATATATTAGGATATAAGTGTAAGAATGATATAAATAATTACCTCCGCTCCTTACGTGAATAGGGCTCTAAACTACGAGTATAAATATTGAGTAGTAGGGTACAATTTTGTGCATATAAATAATTATATATTAATATATATATTTCATATATAATTAAATTCTTATAGATAATTATTATGCAACTTAAAATGAATTTATTTTTTAATAAATATTTATTTTATTATACAATTATTATGTATATATTATCTCTTTCTTAATATATATTAATATATATTAATAATAATATATAATACTAAGTACTAATGTACAGTACTATTATAAAAAGTTTCATGCTAAAAAAATGTGAAATCGGTTTATAAATAAAAGGATATAACAAAATCTTATGCAAAATGAAATATAATAATATAATAAATAAATTAAATTATAAAATAATAATATTAAATGATTATTAAATAATTAAATATTAAATAATAATAAAATTAAATAATAATTAAATAATAAAATAATAATAATAATAGATAACAACATTTTTTACTATTTCTATAAAATGGGGAATACGGGATAATATAAATATAATAATAATAAAATTGATATTTGGAATGTTCAATACTTTACATAAGAGCGAAAAAACAAGCAAATACAGTTATCATTTGTAACAGTCGAAAGATATTAAAATATAGTTACGTGTATGTAATAAACTCACAAATTATAGCCATCATATTAACAAGTAGCAAAAGTACATTTAAGATAGTTATCTTAGATTTAATAAAATTACTAAATTTCTACAAACGATAAAATAGAGACAATATATATAATTTCATCTTGTATTAAATAAATGTAATTATTATATAATATACTGGACATAGATAAAGTATCAATATGTAATTAGAACTACTATTAATAAATAAGTGCTATTACTAGTTCAACATCGTAAAGTGATTTCACTAATATATATAAAGAAGGCCAGTTTTTATGATACTAATACAATAACTCCCCCCCCGGTTAGCACATGCATAATTAAAGTTATATTTATAGACTAATAAAATAAATTAAAATTAATATTGTTATTTAGCAGAAAAGAAAAGAAATAGCATAAATGAAAAATATTATATTGATTAAAACTTAGCTGAAAGCTTTGACAAAGTTACCACCATTGTCCGTGGTAGTTGAACAGTTCTCTATTTCCAGTATTGAAGCTTCAATGTATATTAGCTAAATATACGAACCATATACTAATAATAAATATAATAAGAATAATAATATATAAATTAAAATAATAAATAATAATAATAAAAGTAATATAATAAATAATAATAATAAATATAATAATAATAATAATAATAATAATAAAATATAATTAATAATAAATAATAATTAAATGGAAAAATTTAATAATGCAAAGCGTCTAAATTTAATAATGAATACTTATTTGCATCAAGTTAATTTTCATATTCTTCTATAATAATATATTCTTCTAAATTTTCTTATATAAGGACTATTCTAGAATAATATAATGTACTTATATGTAAATAATATTTATTTTGCCTAATATTTTTCTTTATAAGGTTAACTATTTTCATTGTATTAACTAAAACCTATACTATCGATAATCAGTTTCAAATATAATAAAGACAAATAATATTTATAATATTATTATTATATTTATTATTTTGAAATATTTATAGTTAATTATTTTATCTTGCTATATAATATATAATTTAGTTAAACCGTGATTTAATGATAACTTAATATATATATCACGATATATAATGAGAAAATATCAAGTAGTAAAAGAAAATATTGATACATATATAATTATGAAAAGCATTTTATCTTATATTATTCTATATAGATTATAGACGCTATTTATTACAATTTTTGGTTATCTCTAATAGAAATTAATTATATAGTAGAAAAATAGAAAAAACTTGCAAGAATTATAAATAAAATTAAATAAATAAGTATATAAAATAAGCTTAAAATAAATAATTAAATAGATATAATATTAAATAAATAATAATAATAATTAAATAATAATTAATTAAAAAATTATAATATATAAATATATAAATAAATTAAATAATATAAATTAATAATTAATAATTAATAATAATAATATAATAATAAGTAATTAAATATATTATATAACAAATATATAAAATTTATCATTTATAATTTATATTTTACAATATTATATAGTATATAAATATATATATATATATATAAATATATAGTATATTTAAATAGATAATAGTGCAGAGGGGCTTCACCCTCTAAAAATTATATTATAATAATTATCATTATTGAATTAATAATATATTTATTCTAAAAATATAATATGATATAATATAATGGAAAATAACGAAAATGGTGAGTGCTCTCTATATAAGGATAAATGAAAAAGGTTTACACCTCTCAAAGTTGTATTAAATATAATCCTCAATATATAAATTTATTTCAATTATATATTATTTATATAAAAAAATAATAATAAAATATAAAATATTAAAAGTCGAATATATATACTTACATAAAAATAAATTATGAATCTTATTATATAAAAAATCGAAAATGATTTAATCTTTAGTTAAAATAATCAAGTTAGTATAGTACTCTCTCTAAAGTATTAAAAATTTTCCATAATATAGACTCTTATAAAGAAATAATTTATGTAACCTCTAGTGAATGCGTGTTTAGAGGGCACATCCTATTGTTAGTAGTTGTTATTAGATTTGTTTAAAGTATATACATTAATTTTCTCTTGTGTATATATACTATAACTAAAAACTATATTATTCAAATACCTGGAAATAGAAGGGCCTGAAATGAGATAACCTAACCTATTGAAATCACCAATAAATGAAAAGTCACGGGGATTTTAACAACTATATTATAATAAGTGTACTTTATTTATTATTTACTCATTAGAATAATATCATTATTATTTCAGTATCTATCATTATTCATTATTATTTTTATTATAGTAGTATTATATTCTATGAACTGTGATATTTATTAATAAAATAGGTGATAATGCTCCTCTGCATCAAAAACTATGAAAAAAGTTTTCAGTTTCATATAAATAATTATCAACTTCAGATAAAATAAAAAATAATAATTTATTTAGAAATTGGAACAAAATTATCACACTTCAGAGTAAAATAGTTATATAATTTAATATATTTCATGAAAAATAATAATAATAATAAATAATAAAATAATAAATAATAAATAATAATAATAATAATTAATTAATAATATATAATATATAATTAAATATATAATAAATAATATAATAATTAATTATAAATATAAAATAATAATAATAACTAATAAATAATAAAATAATAAAAATAATAAATAAAATATAAAAATCATATAAAATAATAAAAATAATAAAATAATAAATAAAAAATTAAAATATATGTTAAATTGAAAATAAATAATAATAAAATGTAATAATAATAATATAAACAATTAAATTTAATTTGTTAAATAATAATATAATAATAATAATAATTATTATAATTATAAATTATTTAAAATGATTAATAATATAATAATAATAAATAAGATAATTCACTAATGTAATAATAATAAATATATAATAAAAATATATATATGATATATAAAATAATTTCTTAAAAATTTACAAAAACTAAAATACTTAATAATACTAATAATAATTAAGAATAGCTAAAGTTAATAATAATTAATAATTAATTAATAAATAAATTTATAATAGGAATATAATAAATAATGAAAAGAAGTAATTATAATTAATATATATTTATAATTAATTATATATGATTAATATATTTATATAAATTATATAATAAATAGATATATAAATAAAATAATAAATAATAAAATAAATATTAATAATATAATAATCGATGTTGTTATTACTATGGAAAATATCATTAGAAGTTGTTGTCTTTAAATACCATCTGGAATATTATTATAATTTTAGACTATAAAAAAGGGTTATTTATTTAATAAATAAACTTAATTTTCAATAACACATGCCTACTGAATATTAAAATATTATAAAAGTATATACACAAAAACTAAAAATTTACTATTGTATAAATATATGTTAGAATTTTGTTCGTATTTTTATAACTTATATATTACAGTATAAAAACGAGTAGTTTGTTCAACTTCTATATAATATATATATGATCTCATAAAATTACTATAGATAAATTTTTATGTAATATATAAATTATATATATATATATTAATAACTATATATATATATGTATAACTACTATAATATATAAAATAAACTCATATATATATTAAACATTATATAAATAATATTTATAATTGAAATATATCGACAATAAAGATTTATACTCTATTTATATATCTATATAAAATATAATTACATATATGTTTACTATATATTGATTTTATAGGTATAAAAAAACAATATGAGAGCGGTTCTAATATGTAGTCATATATTAATTCATTATATTATTGTGTATAAAATGTATATCAAATCAACAGCCTACTTTAAAACTCTCAACGAAGAGAGAGAGAGAGAGATGAGAGAGAGAGATAGTATATATATAGTATATATATATATATATATATTAAGTTATATATATATATATAATAGAGATGTAATGAGTAATATATATATATAATGAGATATATAATTATAATAATGAGGATTGTATATAATATATATAAGATATATATATAATATACTATATATAGATATATAATAGGAGAAAAGGAGGAGAAGAACGAGTATAGAAGAGAGAATAAAAATAGAGAGATAGATAATATAGAGATATATTAATAATAAATCCTCATATGAGAGAATAGTATTATAATATGAAAATTAATGAAAAAAATAAATTAAGCTAAGATAGGTGTCCAGGATGATATATAATATATAATGAAGAGATATTATAAGATATATAGAGAGATGAATGATAGAATATATAGTAGTAGAAGAGAGAAAAGATAGATGTAGAGATAAGAGATGATAGTAGAATGTAATTAGAGAGAGGTAATATAAGAGAGAGATGATGAGATGAAAGATATATAGAGATAAGAATAAAATAGAGAGAGAGAGAGAGAGAGAGAGATTTTCTGGATAACTGTCTTATTTGAAGTTAAAAGCTCTTTTGAGGCAAAAAATAAGTGTTTTAATTTTTTTGTTAAGTCTTATTTGAATTGTTAAGTAAAGTTTTTGAGGCAAAAAGTGTTTTTTTTTTTTCTCAAGTTTCTAATTAATTTGAAAAGAAAAGTATTCAAGGATCCTGAATAGAGTTCACGAAACTCTTATATAAATAAGTAGTAAAATTATAATAAAAGAAAAGATTTCGTATTTTAGGAAAAAATCAGGACTGGAATTATCAAGCCTTAGCACCCTACTCCTAACCATCAATCACCTCAACATCCGCCATTTTGTTTAAAATGTGGAAAAGTTTTCGGCACCTCTGACATAATTTGCAAAGAGATTTTATAAAATATTAGAATACTTTTTTCTTCATAAGGTATGTAAACCCATTCGAGAAAAACTTAAATTATTTAATTCCCTACAGGGAAAATAGGCTATATATAGAAAGCCTAGAGAAAGTCTATAGTCAGTCTGTAAAAAGTCTATAATCTAGACCAGTGGTTCCCAAACAATTCCTATTTGCGACACCCTTGCTTAATTCAGGTTTACCGAAAGCATCATATGTCAAGTTTTAATTTTTTCTTTTAAAATCAGTTATTGTTTTATTTTTATTATTATAATAGAAAATTATATTGAAAACAGAAATAAGATTACGAAATTTTTCTAATGTTTCGCGTTACCTCTGTGGGGAAGCTGCGGCACCCCAGTGTGCCGCCGCACACACTTTGGGAACCACAGGACTCTATTATATAAAAAGTCATCTCCTTGGTAAGGAATTACGTTCTTCTTAATATCCATAAATGAAAATCAGTTAATGATCAACAGAGTTTAATTTCATTTTGACTACTTGGTTTTCCAAAGCTTGTGGGAATCGTTAAATAATAACTCTGGTGGAGTCAGGATGGGTGTTGAATCTGAAGAGTCATTTAATATCATCCTAGAGCTGAAAGGAATAGAAAACCTGATTTTATGCGGATGGGAAGTTTACAACATCATTAATTCCAGTTAAATCGGCGCTAATTTTCGGTCACTCCATAGACCTCATCAGTCCAAATATATCTGTTCTTTACCGCTTTCTTAATTTAAGCTTTCCCATGGTACGACAGGTATCATTTTTGACCGCGTTTAACCAACGGGTATTTGGTCGATCCTACCTCCAACTTCCGCTTATCATTTCCAACATGGAGATCCTAATTACTATAAGCAAATTCCTAAAATAATTTGTATATGAAAGTCATCCAGAGTTTCAGAAATAGCGAAAGAAAGATTTAAAAAAGAAAAAAAAAGAATATATCTTTGGACTAAACTAAAATAAATAATAATTAAAATTAAAATGAAAAGTCTTACCTATAAAAGTTTTGCTCTTCTTAAAATTTAAAAGAAAAAAAATAATATTTCTCAAATACAGGCAAAAATAAACGTATTTTGTAACAAAAAAGAAACAATTGTACAACGGGTCTTAAACAGTTCTATAAATTTCCGTCTCAACCAGTCAAAGTTGCTCGGAAAGTATCCAAAAATATAAGGAAATACCACCAAAAAGTTGTTTCATCATAAAATACAGTAAAGTTTAGGAATTATATATATATATATATATATATATATATATATATATATATATATATATATATATTATATATATATATATATATATATATATATATATATATATATATATATATATATATATATATATATATATATATATATATATATATATATATATATATATATATATAAAAAGTAGTTATATATATATATATATATATATATATATATATATATTACATATATATATATATATATGAGTTATATATATATTTATATATATATATATATATATATATACGGTATATATATATATATATATATATATATATATATATATATATATATATATATATATA
>JABUQX010000128.1:57500-65000 GCA_015478945.1 Trachelipus rathkii
ACTATAATAATAATGATAATAATGATGATGATGATGATGATGATGATGATGATGATGATGATGATGATAATAATAATAATAATAATAATAATAATAATAATAATAATAATAATAATAATAACAATAATAATAATAATAATAATAATAATAATAATAATAATAATAATAATAATAATAATAATAATAATAATAATAATAATAATAATAATAATAATAATAATAATAATAATAATAATAATAATAATAATAATAATAATTATAATAATAATAATAATAATAATAATAATAATAATAATAATAATAATAATAATAATAATAATAATAATAATAATAATAATAATAATAATAATAATAATAATAAATATAAATACATAAATAATAATAATAATAATAATAATAATAATAATGATACCCTTTCAGTTAATCACCATGTCGTGTACCAATTCACATGTCCCGAGTCTGACTGTACGTCGACGTATATTGGTTACACGACTAATAGATTAACAGATAGGGCATACCAGCACCGCTTTAAACCCAGTAAAATATACGAACATTTATTCACTGAACATAACAAGACAACTGTACCTGATATTTCAAAATCATTTAAAATTTTACACTCCTCATGTGAAGCGCAAAAACTAAAAATATCTGAAGGTTATTACACAAGCTATCGCAAACCAGACATTAACATCAAGTTTAATGTAATGTTCCTTAGATTAAATATAATATGAAATGCTACCTAAAATTTAATAATTTATAATCTTAAATCTTGTGTAAAATAATTCATTCATTTGTTAGAATCGAAACTCTGAAGATGTCCGAGGTTTACGGACGAAACCGGTCAGAAACTAATAAATATAAATATGCCTCTTACTTTCTTTGCAAACTATTTTCTAGACTAGTATTAAGAAAATTAAATGAAAATCAGAAGAAATTATTTAGAGAATTGGAAGCTAAAAGTAAAACTTATATTAAAACAAAAGCTGATGTAGAATTTCTAAATAATAATAATAATAATAATAATAATAATAATAATAATAATAATAATAATAATAATAATAATAATAATAATAATAATAATAATAATAATAATAATAATAATAATAATAATAATAATAATAATAATAATAATAATAATAATAATAATAATAATAATAATAATAATAATAATAATAATAATAATAATAATAATAATAATATAGAAATTCTATGTCAGCTTTTGTTTTTATATAAGTTTTACTTTTAACTTCTAATTCTCTAAATATTTTTTTCTGATTTTCATTTAATTTTCTTAATACTAGTCTAGAAAATAGTTTGCATAGAAAATAAGAGGCATATTTAAATTTATTAGTTTCTGACCGGTTTCGTCCGTAAACTTCGGACATCTTCAGAGTTTCGATTCTAACATTTGAATGAATTATAATACAAGATTTAAAAAATTAAAATTACAAATTAGATTTTAGATTTTTACATTTCATATTATATTTAATTTAAGTGACAATACGTTGAACTTTATGTTAATGTCTGCTTTTATTATACTTTTACTGGATGAGAGCAGCTCTGAATGACCAGAGACAGGAGTTAAGCATTCGTGAATAAATGTTCATATATTTTACTGGTTAAATTGGTGCTGGTATGCCCTATCTGCCCATTACGTGTAATCATAATGTCGACGGAATGAAGTCAGATTGGGACAGGAATTGGCAGACGACATGAGATTAACTGAGCAGTATATGTTTGAAAAAAATTTATATGTTATTTATGATTTTTGTGTTGCTTGTAGATTTAAATCTACAAGCAACACAAAAATCACAGTTAAACTATACCACAAAACAAGAAAACTTTCTTCCTGCTTCTCTACTAAGGATACCCTTTCAGTTAATCACCATGTCGTGTACCAATTCGCATGTCCCGAGTCTGACTGTACGTCGACGTATATTGGTTACACGACTAATAGATTGACAGATAGGGCATACCAGCACCGATTTAAACCTAGTAAAATATATGAACATTTATTCACGGAACATAACAAAACAACTATACCTGATATCTCACAGTCATTCAAAATTTTGCACTCCTCATGCGAAGCTCAAAAACTGAAAATAGCTGAGGCTTACTACATAAAACATTTAAAACCAGACATTAACATAAAGTTCAACGTATTGTCACTTAAATTAAATATAATATGAAATGTAAAAATCTAAAATCTAATTTGTAATTTTAATTTTTTAAATCTTGTATTATAATTCATTCAAATGTTAGAATCGAAACTCTGAAGATGTCCGAAGTTTACGGACGAAACCGGTCAGAAACTAATAAATTTAAATATGCCTCTTATTTTCTATGCAAACTATTTTCTAGACTAGTATTAAGAAAATTAAATGAAAATCAGAAAAAAATATTTAGAGAATTAGAAGTTAAAAGTAAAACTTATATAATAATAATAATAATAATAATAATAATAATAATAATAATAATAATAATAATAATAATAATAATAATAATAATAATAATAATAATAATAATAATAATAATAATAATAATAATAATAATAATAGCTGTACTAGATGACTCTTTTGAATAGAAGCTGTCCCGACTTTGAACTTCGGAGAAACGGTTAAGTTGCTAAAATATTTTTAATAATTATATTTTATTTATATCGAATGGTAAAAAAAAAATTCAGGAAAACTATTTTATAAACTTTTAAATTTTTTTATAAATTTTATAAATTAGGTCTATTTCTGCGAAGTTCAAAATTAGGAAAAAATTGAATTTTTATATTTTATTATTTTTTTTTAAAATTGATCATATTTTAAACTTTATAATATATATATATATATATATATATATATATATATATATATATATATATATATATATATATATATATATATATATATATATATAAATATATATATATATATATATATATATATATATATATATATATATATATATATATAAACCAATTTAGTTGTATTTTTAGTAATATTTCTTATCATAACAACGATATCGAGTTTCAACTCTTGAACAATAGCTATTTTTCACATGATCCAATAATAATAATAATAATAATAATAATAATAATAATAATAATAATAATAATAATAATAATAATAATAATAATAATAATAATAATAATAATAATAATAATAATAATAATAATAATAATAATAATAATAATAATAATAATAATAATAATAATAATAATAATAATAATAATAATAATAATACACACACACACACAATAATAATAATAATAATAATAATAATAATAATAATAATAATAATAATAATTTACTAAATCTAAAAAAATTTTTAATATTTATTATTACTTACCTTGCAGCTCCGTCGCATGGAGAAGTTATTTAAATAGTATTTGGTTAGTATTATTCTTTTAAATAATATAAAAAAGTATTATTTATATTATTAGTATTAGTTAATAATATTATTATTAGTAATAGTTTTTGTTTATTTAGGAAATTATTAGTTTATATTTAGGATTTTGATTTAGGAATTAGGTTTAATTATTTATTTGTCATGACATTAATTTCATGCTGATATATATGTTGTTATATATATATATATATATATATATATATATATATATATATATATATATATATATATATATATATATATATATATATATATATATATATATATATATATATATATATATATATGAAAATAATGATTCTTTTTGGTAAGGATATATGTGTATATATATTATTATATTATTAAGATATATATATATATATATATATATATTATATATATATATATATATATAAATATAGTTTTTATAAATATATATATATTTATATATATATATATATATATATATATATATATATATATATATATATAATACATTACTTTTTATATAGTTCACGAAAAAATTATCCATAGCGAATTTATTAAAAAATTTCCAATTTTTTCACCAAATTTTATTCCAAAAATATTTCAATTGAATCGTATAAATTAAACCATAAGTAAAAATTCTAAATAATGATAAAAAATTAAATAAATAATAAAAATATAAAATTTAATTTAATAAAATATTAATTTAAATAAACTTATATAAATATAAACTTGAATATAGTTAATACACAATATTTTTTAAAATAAAACAGTATAGAGCCTCAAAGAGTCCAGCGATATTCGACGCATGTCTATACGCAAATAGAGAAGAACTTGTCGTTTCACTCTTTTATATAAAAACACATACATAGTCATACCTACATGTATATAATAAAAATAAATAATTACAACAAAAATAACTACAACTCACTATTTGGGAGGACTTCCGGCGCTACATGCGAGTTGCAAAAGGATTCCTGATAGGAGGGAGGAGGCTGTCCTAGGTTCATTGAAGTGTGATGGAGGTAGATTTAGAAAGAGCGCTAGAGGAGGGAGGGAGATAAAACATAGATTAAGGGATAGATAGATATAGATAGTCTATACACACATACAATTATATATATATATATATATATATATATATATATATATATATATATATATATATATATATACACACAAACACACACACATATATATATATATATATATATATATATATATATATATATATATATATATATATATATATATATATATATATATATATATGTATATATATATATATATATAAATATATATATATATATATATATATATATATATATATATATATATATATATATATATATATATATATATATATATATATATATATATATATATATATATATATCAACACAATTTTAGCAATGACCCAACCACACTGACAACTACATACAAACAATTTTCAAGAACTACAATCAACTATGGATCAACAGTCTGGTACCCTCAAACCTCATCTACCCATCGAATCAAAATACAAAGAATACAAAATACTGCCCTGCGAACAATCAGAGGCTGTCTGAAAACTATACCTCGATCCAATATCTACACGAGGAAATTAAAATTCTCTCCGTTGAGGATCATTTGGACATGATAGGAACCCAGTTTTACTCCAGGATTCTCGACCCATCTCAATCTTGCCATAACTACCTACAAGATCACACAATACATTGTTTAAAATCCACCTCCCTAATCCGTAGCACTCTAATATGGCGAACTATTTAGAACCATTCCAACTCCTCCAAGGGACACATCTCTCGTAAAACGTATTCAAACATATTTAACGCAGCAATACCTCAACAATCGCCCACAAAATCACCTCATAAACTCCCGCCCACCCACCTTGAAATATCAGCAACACAAAATACATTCGCAAGAAAAATGCAAATCTCACTTTCTAGATTGAGATTCGGCCATCACCCAGACCTGCAGGAATACAGACATAGGTTTTAAGTCCAAGAAGCCACCTCTCCACTCTGTCGAAGATGCCAAATAGAGACTGAAACAGTCGATCACCTTCTTCGATGATGCCCCCATCTCACTCTCTACAGAACACTCTATCAGATTTGCTCCATGAAAGACCTGTGGCTCCGCCCGGTGGAGGTCGCTGGGTTTCTGGAGATGACATGGACCCCCAAAATAAGTTGGCCCAGAGGCAATAAATTAATATATATATATATATATATATATATATATATATATATATATATATATATATATATATATATATATATATATATATATATATATATATTACATCGATATATATATATATATATATATATATATATATATATATATATCTGGGTTGAATTTTGGTGGGATAACCAAACATGGTCAAATTGGTGCTCCTTGGCTTCCCTGTAGTGGGACAAAAAATCATTTTGCATTTACTCAATGTCTAGGGGGCCCAACTTTAGTTTTTTTAAAAGGGTTTTGACATCGTTTTTTACTATTTTTAAGTTATGAATTTTATATGCTTTGTTCTTCAAAATTTGGTTTTAATACTAATTGAGAGCTATTTCTGTCTCATTTCAGATCCAGACTATTCGACGTTTGAGATAAGTCCTGTGGGTGCAGTGTTTATTACTATTATTGCAAGACGTATCATGGCATGTGCAACAAGGCATAAAGACAGGCATGCAATATTCGGTTATCCACAACCACTTGTCGAAAATCAGCTACCACTGGCTGAGGATGTTTTTAGAGCCTACAAGTTCCATCAAGTAGTCAACAAAGATGCCAGTGTTACTCATCTAGCAAAGTTAGTGGCAACAGAAGTTAAAGGCATATACAATAAAGCAGGCATTCCAACAATAGAATTTGAAAGTGTTATAGTGAAAGTGAAGAGACTAATAGTGAATGTCAATGATTTGATGAAATATTCAAGAAATAAACAATCTTCTCTAACATATCAAGATAAAATAAAATCATTTTCTCGTCTCTTCGACATTAGCGCGTGCAAGTGTGTTCATAATGGTATAGTTGAACGTAATCAATGTCAATGTCCCAATGAAAAGAAAATCCCTGTATTGGAATGGCAATTTTGGCTTGATCAAAACACTTCAAGACGCATGATAATAGGAAAGGTGGACAAGGAAAGAACAGAGAAAAACATGAAACTTCAGGAAAGGAAAAGGAAACGGTTGACATTTGAAAGTAAGATGAGACACAAAGATACGCAAAAATGTGTAAGTTCAGTTGAATTATCAGGCAGTGAGAGTGATGTGCTAGAAGAATCATTTTCCTTAGAATCAGAAGAAATGGAAGAATGTCACCCTCAAAATAGAAACCAGTATCCTGAGTTGTGTAAAGCATTAGAGAGGACAAATGTGAGCAATAGAGATGCATGTCTCATAGTTAATGCTGCCCTCAAGGACCTCGGACTTCTGTCACCAAAAAACGTTGTTGATCCAAGTAAGTTACAACGCCAAAGAAAATACTGGAGAGACAAACAGTCAGAGGAGCATTTGCTGCAACACAGAGGTATGGTCTGCATTGGTTTCGATGGAAAAATAGATGAAACACTTGTCGATACTGGAGGTGTGCGTAGAAAAGTTAGAGAAGAACATTACGTGCTAGTGTCATTTCCAGATGCATGTTACATCGATCACGTTAGTCCTAACTCAGGAAGATCTCGAGATGTATTTAATGAAATTCTGGGTATTATTGAACGAACAAGATCTACAGAGACTTTAAGAGCAGTGATTTGCGATGGAACTCCTGTGAATACGGGTAACAAGAATGGAATAATCACACTGTTGGAGTTACATCTTAAAAGACCACTTCAATGGCTCATATGCATGTTGCATTTTAATGAACTGCCACTCAGGAAGTTATTTAGTGTTGTTGATGGGAAGACAACTGGCCCATCGTCACATGAAGGACCTATAACCAAACTGCTCTCATTTGATCCTCAGACCAAACCCATCATTAATTTTCAACCAATTCCAGGCTCTGTAGTTGATGTTCCTGAAACAGTTACGAAAGATCTAAGTTCTGACCAGCTGTATTTACTAAAAATCTGTTTATTAATTCAGCAAGGGGTACAAAATGCAGATCATAATAATATGCGGTATTTGAAAACTGCAC